>PVJX010004881.1:0-90157 GCA_004027295.1 Dolichotis patagonum
GAAAGAGGAAGAAGAAAAAGAAAAAGACAAGAAGAAGTAGAAGAGGAGAAGGAAGAGGAGGAAGAGGAAGAGAAGAAGAAAGAGGAAGAGAAGGAAGAGGAGGAGGAGAAAAACCAAAAAGGCACAGACAGCCTTCCTGTTCCTCCGTAGGGCAAAGCTGTAAAGGACAATCCCATAGCCACATTGTCATAATTGTATAACAGCAAGCTAAGCAGTATTTAAAAAGTGAGTGAAACCAGGGATTTAGCTCAGCGGCATAAGCGCCTGCCTGGCAAGCGTGAGGTAGTGAGTTTGATCCCTGGTACCAAACAAAAAGAAAAAAAAGTGAGTGAATCAGAGCCTGACAGTTTGATATGGCTAACGCAGATGGGTACCTTATACTGAGTGACTAAGGCAAACTTCAAATGAATGCTTAGGATGAAATTTAAATAAAGCACTCAAAATTATAGAATAAAAAACCATAGAGCAAGCTATTTGTTAATATAAATACTGGAACTGATTACATCATGTACATGAGTTTTGGGGTTCCCTTGAGTGAAGGTGAATGAGATGAAGGATAGATGAGCTTTCTACTGCTTCCCTCTATAAAAGAAGAAAAAAGAGAAAAGAAACAACTATGATGAAACAGAAAGCTGCTCCATACAGGTAATGGCTATGGGTGGCCACGGTGGTATTTTCTATATGTTTCAGTGATTCCAAAAGAAGAGTCAGAATTTCAAGGAGATAAACGATCTCCAGAATTTTCATCTTTCAAAACTAAAACTCTGTACCCATTAAACAAGGGCTCCTCATTTCTACCACCCACCAGCCCCGGTGGCCTCCATCTACTTTCTGTTTTGACTATTCCAGGAACCCTGGACTAGAGGAGTCATACAACATTTATCTTTTTCATGGCTGGCTGATTTCACATAGCATAATACCCTGAAGGTTCATTCATCTTGTTGCAGGTGCCAAAATTTCCTTCCTTATTAAGGCTGAATAACGTCCCATTGTGTGGCTATACCACATTCTGTTTGTCCATTCGTCATCTGTGGGTGGACACTTGTGTTGCATGTGTTAGCCCTTCAGTGTGTAGGAGACCAGGGTGAGACTAGGAGAACTTGTATAACGTAGGTCACAGGAGCCTTCTGGGGTTACAGACAGTCCCCTGGACTCAGGACAGAAAGTGAGAGGGATCGCTCCCACAGAGGGGAATGAGGGAAATCCAAGTAAAGTAGGCAAGAGTGGCCTCCTGGCAGTCCCGCTGCCTCCACCCCTGGTCCTCCCATCCATCTCTCAGATGACCATGTCAATCCATTTGGAGAAATCTTCTGGCTTCTAACAGCCACAGAAGAAAACTCAAGTGCTCCACAGAACCCTTCATGCCAGCCCTGTCTGGTCTCCCTCATCTCTTAGCGAACCTCACATCAAGCAAATTCAGCCTCCTCTAAGTCACACAGCATATCCTGGGTATTTTCATGCAACTCTTTCCACCTAAAACACTATTTTGGGTTTTTTTTTTTTTTTGTACTTGGAATTGAACTCAGGACCTCACACTTGTCAGGCAGGTGCTGTGCCACTGAGCTATATCCCTGGGCCCTAAAACACTCTTCTTGCAGTTGACTTCTACTCATCTTTCAGAGGCGAAGTCTGTGGTCTGAACCCTCACCTCACAGAAGACCCCTTCCAAAGTGGTTAGTCAGGGAAGATCGTATGTCTTTGATACGGAAAGAAGTATAGGGTTGGGTGGGTTGAAGGCTGGTTAATCCAGTGGCTCAAGGGTATCATTCGGGATCCAGAAAGCCTCCATCTTTCTTCCCCACCTCAGGGTCCTTTTGCCCTGGATCCCCTCGTGCAGTAGCTCCAGTGATGCCTTTACCATCGCTCTGGCTGGAGTTGCTGCCTTCGGAAGAGGTGAAGACAGTTTTTGTGGCCTTCCTTACCCTTTCTATGCAGTGGAGACAGACTCAGTTCTGGAACCGGTGAAGATGTCATTATGTGAGTTCCATGGGGGAGGGTCAGAAATAGTCTACAGGAGAGACACTTAGAACCACCCCATCCCCAGCCTGAAATCCTCTGCTCACCAAAATACTTGATGATGAAAAAAAATATATAATCTACCAACCCACCCCTTTAATAATGAAGAAATGTCAAAGAAAGCGAGCTGTCATTTCTTATCTATCAAGTCATTGGAGACGACACAGCTGGTTGGTACCGGGAAAATAGGCACAGTCCCTCACTGTCAGAAGTGGCATGGACAGTGCCCCATGGCAGCAGCATCCACCATGCCAGAGACAGGAAGCATTTAAAATATCCACAGAAAGGCTGACGACCAAGGTCACACAGAAAAACTCGATGTGGTTAAAAGGCAAAGCAGATCTACATGTATTACGATACGATGTTGGCCCACTGCAAAGGAAAAGAGCGGGCTGTAGGATAGCATTTGTGTCAAGGTACAATTTCTACTTCTTTCAAGGTTTTGTGAGGTTGAATAACAAAATCTTTATTTCAGGCACGCAACGCAATGACTGGCATACGCACACATGGTAAAGTGATCACCCCGATCAAGCTGACGAACGCACCCATCTCTCTTCGCCTAGCTGCGGCGCTCGCATGCCTGAGAGCCTGTGAGGTCCCTTTTCTGGATAGGTTTCAGGGTACAGCCAGCATTACTGACTGGGGTCACCACACTGTATTAGCGCCTCAGAGCTCGTTCATGGTGTTGTAACCAGAAGTTTACGTCCTTTGACCAAGGAGATACCCTTTTCCTGCTGGTGTATACTGCCTGATACGTGTCATGTGCGGTATAAGCCATCCTGAAAGACTTAACGAAATTTGAATGACCAGGTGTCTGTTAAGGTGAGGAGAGCTGGTGTAACAAACAGCCAGAGATCTTTGATGGAAGCAATGGAACTTTTTATTTCTGACTTATAAGGTTAAAAAGAGGTGCCAGTGCCTCTTTCTTCAAGCAGTGACCTCCATCCTAAAGTTCTGCTATTTTGCATTTGCTGGATTTCCCGTTCTCCAGAAAAGAAGGTGCAGGTGGGAGGGTCTGTAGATGGCTTCTTGAGTCCAGGAATGGACCCCTTTCCTCCTGCGCATGCTCAGTGGCTCACCCGTGTCACGTGGTACTGTGGTTTGGATCTTGTGTTAGAAGCTTAGTCCCCAGGGTGACAGGGTAGGGGTGGAGCTAACGTGATGTCATTACTGTCATTCTGGCTGGGATTGCTGTCCTAGGGACAGAAAAGCAGTTTTTGTGGGACTCTGAGCTGGTTTTCTAGAAATGGTTGTCACAAAGAGAGAAGGATTCACCCCTGACCCTGGCTTCCCATGTTGCTGTGTGGTCTCTCACGTGGACTCCTGCCCTGGCCTGCTGTCTTCAGGGGCCCCTCAAGGGTTCCCTCAAGGAGATGAGTAGAGGCCAGTATCTAACTCCTGGACCTTCAGAAGTGTAAGCTACGTAGACATCTTTGCTTTCTAAGTCACCCAGATTCAGGATTTCCTGGTAGAAATGGAAAACAGACCAATAGGTATGGTCAAGTGACAAGGAAGGAGGGTGCCCTTCCTTGAGGGTGCCCAGGAAAGCAGCAGGCTATAAATTGGGGTGCACATTTCTACTGCCTCTGCAGCTTTTGAATATCATACTTGAGCAGATATTACTATTGTAAGCATGCACTTGAATCAGATTGGGTAGACAATCCTCAAAGTGGGTCTTTCTGGTCCCAGCAGGGATAAGATGGTAGTGTCATGAATGGAAATGGTCTCTAGAAAGCCCTGTCTTCCCACTGTGATGGACCAGTCTTCCCTGGCCTTCCATCTTTTGGACATTTTGGTCAGCATACTTTCCTCGGTCCCCATACAAAGGTAGAAGCCAGATCCCGGGCTTTGGTGACCCCCAAGAACTTGCTGCTTCTCTGAGTATGGAAGGGAGAATTATGGTTCCCCCAAAATGTCTCTTTCATAACCTTTGGAAACTGTGAATATGTCATGTTACAAAACAAGGGGAGATTAAGGTTGCAGATGGAATTAAGGCTGCTAATCTGCTGACCTTAAACAAAGGTTATCTGAAATCACCTGGATTATCTGGGCGCCCAGTGTAGTTACAATGGCCTTTTAATAGGGATAAGGAAGGATGAGAGAAAACCAATGATACGACATGGTGGAAAAGACTCACCAGGTCATAGTGGCTGTGAAGGTGGTAGGAGGGGCCACGTGCCAAGGAGTGTAGGCACGTGGCCCCAGGGAGGACAGAGAAAGGGACCATCCTACGGCCCCAGAGCACCCTGATTTAGCTCCAGGAGAGTGGTTTTAAACCTGTGACCTCCCTCTGAACGCTAAAATAATAAATTTCTGGTAATTTTTTACAATAGCACTGATACGTTTTTACAAGCCCACCTGGCCATTTGGTGGGATCCCCCCACTGCTTCTCTGGTGGTGGAGAGTCAGGTTTGAATGTAACCTCACTGTTCACCACCTACATGACCTTGAGCAAGTCATCTTCTCTGAGCCTCGGTGTCCTTGTCATTGGGACAGGAATAATAATAGCTAGGAGTCTGTAGGCATAAGATAACACTGCACTGCATGGTGCCAACTAACCAGAGACACAGTGTCACTTAGTGGGAACAGTCCTTCCTTTCTTTGTCTCTAGGAGGCCTACCTCAAAGTGGCCAAGGCCTGTCTGTGGACTCCCCATTTGTGTCTATTTTTTCTGATAGGAATGTTAATTTTTATGGATGAATCATAATTTTTTTATCAAGCACCTAACTAACAATAATGACATTCCAGAATTTAAATAAAAACCTTCAGAATGATTCTTTTGGGAGACCACCAAGCTTCACTCTCCCAAGAGATGAAGCCTCTTGCCTCCATCTTTCCCTGACCTTTGCTTCAGCCCTATTCACTGAGATATGCAGAGTGTTTTATGTTTATGGCTAAGCATATTGCAACAGATGTTCCTTTAATTGGCTAAAAGAAAGTGATAAGTTGGGCCGAGCTGCCAATGTGTATCATAGCCGTGAGTGAGAATTGCCCTTCATGCTGATGGCTGCAATGGAGAATCGAGCAAGAGCCTGTGAGGTTCCAGGGCTAAGACATTAGAGAAAATCTCAGTTAAAACCATGGGACTCAGAAAAGAATTATATCTTCCTGGCAGTAATGGTGCCAGCCTTGCATACATCAACCTGTCCCTTATATTGCTAGTTGGAGAGCCTTTGTGCCTGATACAAAATTACTCTGTTTCTTGTTACAGCCAATGACTGCAAAGTTTCTTTTCCCTAGCACTCTGCTGGGACCCACACCCATCTGCTTGATTGATACCAATAAAAGTCATGAGTTTTTGGACTCATGGCCTTTTTTTCCCAGCAGGGAGCATTGGTCATCTCAGAGTCGCTCAACTGCAGAACTTTTTCTCTCTGTCTTTATTTTTCATCTGTTTGCCATGTTGCCAGGTGGGAAACCTGAACCCTCCATGAAGGTTTCGGCAATCTTGATCAATATATAAAACTTTAGTTCCTGGAAAAACAATATTTATTTCAACAATGCTCTTTCTGTATGCAAAACAGCTTCTCAGCATAGGAGATTTATAAATGAAATTTTACAAAGCTTCCTTGAGTACAGAAGTAGATCTACAACACCATATTCACTGCACTCTATTAAAAGTCCAAAACATAAGGCCTTGAAGAATCAAAATCTGGTGGTGCAATGCCTGTAATAGCGATTTGGAGAGACTGAGGCAGGGGGATCACAAGTTTGAACCCAGTGTGGGCAACTTCGTGATTCAGAGCCCCTGTCTCAAAATAAAAACATAAAGAAGGGCTAGACATAAAACTCAGTGCAAAAGTCCTAGTTTCAAGCCCCAGTACTGCAAAAAGAAAACAAAACCTACAAATAGAACTTCTGTCACTCACTAACTTAATAGAGTGGTGAATCCTGGCTTCACGAAGAGATACATTTGTAAATAGAACAATACATTTGTCACTGTCATTCCCGCTACATGCCAGTGTGTCAGTGTCCGTTGAAGTCAGAGACTCAGATATCCTCCAGGGAGTGTTTATTTCCCTGTATTACAGTTCAAAGGAAGAATAACTGTGTGTTTCATGGAACAATGCAATGGGAGAAAATCTTTGCCAAGTATTCATCTGACAGAGAATTAGTATCCAGAACATGTAAAGAACTAAAAAAAATAGAACAAATAAAGAACAAATAGTCGGATTGATACATGGGTAAATGATTGAAAGGACACATCTCAAAAGAAAAAGTACAAATGGCCAATAATGTAATAAAAGAATCTTTAATCACCAGGGAAATGCAAATCAAAACTCCACTGAGACTCAACCTCGTTCCACTCAGAATGACTGTTATCTAGGTACCATGGTACCTCAGTTCATGAATTTAATTCATTCCACGATTCTGGGGAAGATGGCCACATTCACGTTCATGCAGGGAAGACGGCCACGGTTGTGTTTGTCATCTGACGGGGAGTTCGTGAACAGAAGCAAAATTTTGGTGAATGCTTCTGTTCAGGAACTGAATTTCCTATGAACAGAAGCATTCAGGAGCCAAAATATTACTGTAAATAAATAAATCAACCAAGCACCAAATAATATTAAATGCCGGACAGGATGAAGTGGGGAGAATGAAGTCTTTTACACTGTTGGTGGGAAGGGTACAGCCACTGTAGAAGTCAGTATGAAAGTTGCCCCCAAAATGAAAAGCAGAACAACTGTATCACCCACCTACACCACCTCTAGGAATATACCCACAAGAAATGAAGTTGGTATACAGAGATACCTGTATACCCATGCTTATTCTAGTACTATTTACCTTCATCAGGTCATGGAACTAGCCTAGGGATCCATCAACAGGTAAGTGGATAAAGAAAATGTGGTGTATGTACACAGTGGAGTATTATTCAATCACGAAGAAGAATGAAATCAGATCATTTGCAGGGAAACGGATGGGACTGAAGATCACCACACTAACAGAAATAAGCCAGACACAATTACAAATATCACACATTTTCTCTCCTATGTGGAAATTAAAAAGAAAAGGTCACCTCAAAGTAGAAAAGGAATTATTAGGAAGGGAAAGGGAACAGAGAGGAAGGAGGAGAGAGGAGGGCAAGAGGATGGTCGGGAGTGTGGGCACAGTCAAAGCATGAATTATGTAGTGTACCGTAGGCGTGTGTGTAAAGGTCCAGACAAACTCATTAATTTGTACAATTAAAATGTGTTAGTAAGTATTCTTTAAAATGATTTCTGGGCAGTGAGTTCTGTTTTCACGTGGCTCATGAAAGGCCAGCACCCCACCGTACCATTCCATAAGATGCCCTGCCTCCTGGTTCGGGACGGTGCTGTTGAAATCCACCCGGGAGTCCCAAGAGCTCTTGGTGCCCTGCGAGTGCTTTATGGATCGCTGTGTGGCCAGTGGAGGCTCTCTGGGGTCCTGGCCAGAGCCCCCTCCCCAGCCTCCCTGCTGCCAGGACCCTTGTGCCTGCACCTGACACAGCTCCTGTCACTTCACCCTTCCCGCGTGGGGTGACTTGCGTTTCTCCCCTTGCTGGAGACAGCACTCTCTGCGGCGATGAAACACCTCAGCCTCCTGATGCCCAAAGGCCCACAGGAAACAGGTGGAATCTCTTACAGAGAAGGTGGGGTTTTCGTCAATGCAAGAGAAAACAGCTCTTCCCGTGTCTTCGTCCTTCGTGTGACCCAGCGCCAACTGGGCTGGGAGGGAGCTGTCACCCCTTCCACTCCCAGCTCTTGAATCTCGGAGGCCGAGATGTGGGACTTAATTCGGGAAGCCTTTTGGTACCAAGTGTTACTGCTGTTATTATTTCTGAGCAAGGGAGGTTTCCAGCTGTTCTCCCTTAAGTTTGGAGAAGGGGCCAAGAAGGCACCCTTGGGAACAGGCCAGAGGTGCGTATGTCTGGCCAAAGTAGAATTGCTCATGGCTTTCATTTCACCAAATATGGATGCAGACCAAAGCTTGATGAGACCTGCTGCCACCTATGTGGGAGCTGGGGATGTGGCCCCTGTCATCTGTGGACATCTTAGCCTTCTGCTGCCACCACTCAGAGGGGCCGTAGATGCACCTGAGGGGCCCTCTGACCGGCATTTTGATATACAGTGGACATGTTCTAGAAAATTCTCACTTGCTCTCTTAAAAGATGGGTTGTGGCAAGCTAGGAGCACCCCCATGGATGTTGTTGCTTTATTTCTAAGTATAAATGAGGTATTTGCTTATTGAAGAAAAAATAATACTGAAATATTTTTTATAAAGGAAAAATCATCTTTTGCCATTTTTTGCCTTCTAGTTCTTTTCTTGTTTAGATTTTTGTTAGTACACATTTACAGTATGTAATTTTTTTCTCCTTGATGTAAGTAATCTCACACTATCCTTGTGGTAGTGGTATCTTTTTTCTTTTTCAAAATAGGGTCTCACTATGCAGTTCAGGCTGGCTTGAGCTCACTTTGTAGGTCAGGCTGGCTTTGAACTTGTAACAATCCTCCTGCCTTAGCTTCCTAAGTGCTGGGATTACAGGAATGCACCACCAGGCCTGGCTCATTTTATGAGATTTTTCATTTACAATTATTGCTATTGGCTGCAGCCCCTCATTGGTGCCTAGAAGTACACAGCCTGTTCCCAGCATCTTGGAGGGGATGGTGACACCCACAAGGAGTCTCCTCAGTGTCCTTGTGGCTCCAGAGAAATGGTAGTGGGATGAACAGGGATTGGCATAGTTTCTGATTATATGCCTGTTTCAAAATCTCAAACACAGATGTCTGAAACTTAGATGTAAACTTTTCTGTAATCCCAAGCCTTGGAAATAACTACCACTACTTGGTATATTAGTTCCAGATTTATCTATGCAGTTACAAAAATTTACAAGGCTGTGTAAAAGTATTACTTAAGCAGAAATAGAAAGTGGCTATCTACAGAGTTGTGCAACTTCTATTTCTACTTCCTAATAAGTCCCAGTGGTTTTTCCCCAGCAAAGCATGTAAATCTCCCATTCTTCGTAATGGATGCCTAGAATTCTGTAGCTTAGTGATACCATAATTTACTAACTCAACTCCCCAGCAACCATCACTTGGATTGTTTTGAAATTTTCTTCTCCTAAATGAACCATCTTGCACAAGCCTGGAACTTCTGTAGTAGAAATTCTCTACTTCTACAAGGTCAACTTCTTAGCTTCCACACATGAATGAGAATGAGAACATGGGATATTTCTGTCCTTCCATGCACAGTATCTTTTATTTATTTATTTATTTATTTATTTATTTATTTATTTTTATCTTTTTTTGAGATGGGGTCTCGCTATGCAGTTCAGGCTGTCCTTGAACTCACTTTGTAGCCCAGACTGATCTTGAACTTGTAATGACCCACCTGCCTTGGCCTCCCGAGTGCTGGGATCACAGGCATGAGCCACCACACCTGGCCACACACAATATCTTTTGAAGATGACATCCTGTGTGATAAGGGTACAGCAAAAAGTGATTTGTGGCTTTGAACAAATAAGAGGCTCAAAGCAGCCCTGTACAAGGGTTGGAGCAATTGATGTTTTCATTAGCTGCCTGTTTCTGCTTTACCCTTATCTCACAGGATGTTATCAGTCTTTAAAAGATGTTGCACACAGAAAGACAAGAAGTTCATCTTGTAGAGACAAGAAGAGTGATCAGCAGAGGGAGGGAAGGTTGGAGGCGATGGAGAGATGATGGTTGAAAGGTTGGAGGGTACAGCTGAATTGCAGGAATGACATCTCATGTTCGATAGAACACTATAGCAACTACAGTTAGCAACAATTAATTGAATATTTCAAAATAGCTGGTGGAGAGGGTTTTGCTTGCTCCTAACCACCCTCCAAATGTTGGAGGTGATAGATGTAGCAGGGGATCTGATCTGATCATTACACCTTGTGTACATGTACTGAAATGCCATACTGTACCCCATAAATATGTACAGTTACTGTGTCAGTTAAGGATAACAATATATTTTTAAAAATCACCAAGTGGACAATTTTATGAGATTGAATTATGTTTTATTTCGTTTCGTTTTAAGCATTTCTCTCATGGTGAGTAGCGTTAGCGTAAATATCTTTTATTATGTGTACTGGGTACTTTCACTTCTTTTTCTGTGAACTATCTACTCATGCTCTTTGATGCTGCCTGTAACATAATTTCATCTTTCTCTTGATGGCGTGTAAGAGTTCTTTGTATATTAGGAGTACTAATCCTTTGCTTGTCATTTGTTCTAAATATTGCTTCCAAGATGTTTGTCTTTTAGTTCCCTGTTTTTTCTGGCCATCTGTTAATTATACCTAGTAGTTGCTGCTAGATGTAAGCCTCAGGTCCTGTGAAAATTGCTATCTATGAATTACCTCAGTCTTTAACACAAGCTATGCATTGTCCTTATTGTCCCCATTTAACAGGTGAAGAAATTGAGCCTCAGAAGCTCAGCTCGCCTGGATAGCAGAGGGATTTGGACCTAGGTGCCGCTGAACCTCTGTCACCCCACACCCTATCTCAGGTTGTTTTCAGTACCCTCAGAAGCAAACCTGAGACAAGGATTTGAACTCAGTTTATTTGGGAGCTGAATTCAGGAAGCGGTGAAAGGGGTGGAGAAATGAGATGAGACGGGAAGGAAACCAGCACCGCTTTTGCACTGATGAGCAGGTCACCAGTGTGAGCGCTGGATCGATCCATCTGGGGACCCCTAGAGCAAATGCCTTGCTAGCCGCCCATTTATTGCGCTGCCCAATCCACTGGTTGAGATCAGCATCAAGGAGGCCTTAATTCTGACACTTGCGACCTACCCTGGCACTGGACAAGACAGTCCTTGTGGGCAAAGGAACCAGGCACAGAGCCACAGATGTCTATGGCATGGAGCTTCAAGTCAGGTTGGGCATGGGCAGGCTCTGCTGTTACAATAGCCACATTCGTCTTGAAGATAAAACTCAAAAGAACAACAGTGGGCATTTTTGGTCAATGCTTATCCATTAAAGGACAACGTCCTCCCAATGGAGCATAATATAATCCCCTCCCAATCTGTATAACCCCTCCTTCCTACCACCTCGGCTCTGCGGGGCGGAAGATGGGTGGAAGCCTCTTTGCTCATAATCTGGGAGCCCAGCCCAAAGCTAAACTCTAGCGCCCCTTTAGTTGGGAGCTTTACTGTCTTTCTTGGCAGGGTGACCTGCTGGGAAGGGCGTGGCCTTGGTGTCTGAAGATTCTTCCCATGGGGGAGCTGAAAGCCGAGCTGGTCTCCCCTTGCTTGTCAGTGAAGGCCTGGAATCACCTGAATCCATTTGCCAAGAACCCTTTGATAGATATTGTGACACTTGTGTCATGGAGGAGAGACCCTTTTCAGCACTACCCCTGTTTCTCAGCTTCCCTAGATACAATGTACTGCCGCGCTCCCTGTGCTCTTGATGGGTGGCTGTGTGTGTGTGTGTGTGTGTGTGTGTGTGTGTGTGTGTGACCACCTGGTGCTCACCTGGCTGAGTCCCCAGCACCCACACCTGGTACGTGGCAGCCTAAGTGCTCTAAAAGGAGCCTGCAAGTGAGGGGTCTTGGGGTCTGGTCCCCACTTGGCCATGCAGTGGCTGGAGGGGGTGGAGGTACCGACTCTAACCCAGAGAGCTATGTGAGAACAGAGCCAGCAGGTGCTCTGGGAGTCATGCCACGGGGTCGGTGTATAGGTGATCAGTGCCCAAGTCACCCCAGGGTTGGACTCGCAGTGCTGTCACAAGTGGGGACCAAGGGACAGGCCTCTGCACTCCGTCTAGTCAGGCCATGGCTGAATGAAGAAGGGCCACGGCACTGAGGAGGAAGCTGTCTTTGGCTGAGGCATCTCCAGAGAAGACAGTGGCTGAGGGTACGGTCAAGTCCCCAAGCCTTAGGGGCATCTGAATGGGCCCTACTCAGAGCCCTGGTCTTCCATTGGGCCATCTCTCAGTAGCCACCAGGGCGCCTCCCTCTCCCAAGCTTTCAAGGGACCTAGAGTGCAAATAAGACACGAGCATAGGTGAGGAAACAGACAGCTACTTGTAATCAATTAGGAACAAGAGACCAAGTTCGAATTAGAGATTATTTGTAAGGAACAAGAAGCACATTGCTCTCACGTACATATCCATCCAGAAACATTTATTGAGCACCTACTATACGTCTGGAAGTAGGGGCGTAGTCCTGGCTTTGACTGTGTGTACAGTCTGGCCCAGGAGACAGACAGTCACAGTACAAATGTGTCAGAAGCTCTTGGGTGCTGCCAATGTGGGGGGAGCAGTAGGGAAGGACAGAGGAGGGTGACAGGCCGGAGAGCTCCTTCAGGGGGTGAGGGGCAGGAAGGCCTCTCCTGGGAGAGGGGAGAGTGCTGTTTGGCTGAGACCAAGAGGGGACACGGTCTCTTTCTAAGGCTTGCATCACACCTACAAATGGCTTGTTCGATGTCATCCTTCAGAATAATTATGAAGGGCGTTTCTGCAGTGCGCACTAGGCCTTGGGTTAGAGCCCCAGCATTGTGAAAAAATGAAAATAAAGAGTAAGCAACAAACAAAACAAAATACTCGTGAAACATTCATGAGGGACTTGGTGGGGTCCGGGGAGACTCAGACAGGGTGTGGTTTGGGTCCCAGCTTTGCAACCCGCTGCCTCAGTGACCGTGACCCCTCAGCGCCATTTGCTGGTGAAGCTAATAAGAAAATGTACTTCTTAGAGCTGCAGCTAGATGGGGGCAGCATAAATAAAACTCCTGGCCCTGCTTCTGGCACACAGTGGGTGTCTAATACGCGTCGCCATTGTTACACACTCACTCCAGACAAGGGTCCAATTATTTCCTCATCTTTAGAACCAACTCGGGTTAAAAGAAAAAAGACACTGTGTGTCACACCATTCCATCTCTCCCTGACCTCTGTGCCCTCGTCCGCCTCACGTATTAGACTTAGAAAGCGACTTCCACTCATTACAGGAGGCTCCTGCTGGCTGGGAGAAACCAGTCAGTGTACTGCGGGCTCACACAACCTCTGGGTACAAACAGGGTCAGCCGTGGGGTCCACGCTGCCCCTCGACTCCAAGGACCCTTGCCAATGACACGGCAAGGCTCTGTCTCCAAGGGTCCCAGGGTGGGACAGGACGCTGCGGCCAGACTGAATGAATTAACCACAAACAAGAGCTTGTGACGTCCGAAAGGATATTTCTCTGTGGGTTTTGCCAAGACATTCATTTCAAAGAAGGCTCTGGCTCCTTCGGGCGCCTTTCCCGGCCGCCCTGTGCCTCTCTCCGCAGGATGGAGTTGCACAATTGGTTTTCCAAGCAGAGGTAGGTCCTGTCAGCCTCGCCTAACACAGGGAGGGGCTCGCAACCCAGGCCACAGGACCTGGACGGCGGACAGCAGGTGGCCTGTGTCTGCTGGGAAATGATGGAGCGCTCCTGTGGGTTCCCTGGCTCCAGGCCACCAGAAGGGTGGCCCTGGGAAGCTGTGGTGTGGCAGGGGCTAAGGGAGTACAGCAAGTTCTTTCTAGCTTCTTCCTCCACTGGCCCTCGTGGGAGTGATGAGGGAGGGTGAGCTGGGAACGAAAGGCTCAGGAGGGAGCTGGCTTTCCAGGGAATCCTACTGGGAGGTGGGACAAGCTTTGCAGAGATGTTGGCCCCTCACCCAGCCTGTGTGTGCTGTGCCTCCTTTCTCGGAGGCCACACTCCTGCAAGGCCACCATGAAGGCTCTTTGCTGGTCTCTCTGCACCCCTCCCTGTTCCCATGCCACCCTTCAACCCCAGGTGAGGGTGCTGGGCGGCAGGGCGTGGGGAGGGCGCTTAGGTCCTGACAGGGAGCTCAGGAGACATCCCTGCCTTTGCAAGGAGCTGAAGAGACCTTTGCAAGGGCACGGTGAGAAGGGCCCACCTGTGAGGCAGAGAGAGGACCCTCGCCAGACCCCAAATGCCCTGGCACCTTTATCTGAGACACCCCAGCCTGCAGAACTGTGAGAGCTGCTTTTCTGTTGCTCAGGAACCACCTGCTTCACGGTATTTCATTTTAGCAGCCAGAATGGACGATGCCAGGTCCCTTCTTCTTAGTGGTCTCTGGTTTACATGCAACCCTCTCAGGGAACAGGGGACAGCCAGGTGCGCAGGGCAACCTGGGAAACTGGGTGAAGGCAGCCTGTGTTCCCTCCTGGCTGCACCAGTACGGGCCAGGGTGGCTCTTCCTGCTCCTGCCCACAGTGGGGGCAGCAGTCAGCTCGCCCCCTGCGCTGCGCAGGGTCCCTCGGAGTAATGGAAGGCAGAGTGCTCTGAGACTGGAAGTGCTCCTGGGGAAGAGGTGATTGTAGTTAATGATTTACACCTGGGGGCCGTGTTTCCTGGCAGGAACCTGGCAGGCGGGGAGGGTAGCAGGGCAACCAGAGAGATGGGAAAGCCGGGGCCAAGGCTGAGTTTCCCAGGGGAGCTGCAGCCTGGCCCATTTTCTGGGGCAGAGCCCTTGCTGGCTGCAGACAGAAGCTGTCTTCCAGCCTCTGCCCATTCACCCATTGATTTCACAAATATTTACAGAGTCGCCTCCACCCAGTCCCCAGGGGCTGGGCTGCTAACCCCCAGAGCTCTCCATGAGGCTCCTGGCCTGGAGGGGCTCAGCCTGATAGCACAGGGAGGGACGTGCAAGAACGAAGAATAATGATCATGATTACAGTCAGCACTGGAAATATCCTCCTGCCTCCTGAGCAAAATAGGATCTGAAAACATTGCCTGGATCCCTTTTGTCCGCTTCCTTACAGCCAGTGCTTCCCTGGCTTTCCAGTGCCTTCAAGCCCCTCACCATGGTCACAAAGTTTTCTCCTGGGACCTCCTCTTGCTCCTTTCTTTTCTGCAGCCTCCTATGGTAGCCTTTCTTTGATGACAATGCTTAGTGCTTACTTGCCACAGGGCCTTTGCATCTGTTGCTGCTTTTGCTGGCTAGAAAAACCCTTTCCCTAGCACTTTATTGGGCTGTCTTTCTCATCATCTCAGCATTGAGGAGCTGATAAAGACACCCCCTAGCTACCCAGTCAATTTGTTCAGCAGATGCCTACTGGACTTTCTAACCACTGGCATCAGCAGACTTGGCATAAATGCAAGTGACTAGTGTCACCACCTATTGGTGGCTCGGAGCAGGTCTCTGCTTCATTATGGACTTAGGAAGATGTGGCATAAGTTTCCCCTGGGCTGGGCTCAGTATCCCGCCATATCCCACATCTGGAAACAGGGGAGCAGGACAGGAAGTAAAATCTGGGTCATGAGGAGCCCAGTGAGCCCCCTCCCTTGTTCTGCCTCTGTCTGAGCCAGAAAGGTCACCAGGCCAGGACCAGGAACTGTCCCTCTCCTGGGGGAGGAGGAGGTGGCAACTTGGAGCAGGAGGCCTGGCCAAATTCCCGAAATAGGGTGCGCCCTCTTCCCAAGACAACTGAGTGGACATAAGTAGGCGAAGGTTCAAGGCCCAGGCAGCGTGGAATCCCAGCAGGCAGGCGATGGGATGCACTGGGAATAACACTGCGCTCTTGGCAGGCAGCGATTTTTCCTTTCAGGCGCTTTAAATAAATGCTTCTTCCTCCAGCCCCTGCAGGGAATTTCCAGCATCTGAAAGAATCTTCCTGGAAACTGATTTTCCTAGTTTCCATCTCATGGCTCAGTTCTGCACACCCACCTACCATCCGACAAAACAAGATGATAAGTTCCCTGGTACCCGATCCTGGGGGCATAGTTATCCATGGTGTGGGGATCCTTTCTCACATGGGCTTGGTCCTCTCAAGTCTCCTCTCTGCTTTTAAGTTTATGGAATTAATTCATACTGAAGTGTGAACAGCTCCCTTTTGACTTCTAGCTGTTCTGAGCACTTGACCGAACAGGTGCAGGGAATTCGGTTTTATTCCTTGTATAATTGCAGTGTCAAGCACAGGGCCCCGGGGCCAGGTCCTGTTGTGTGCATAATAACACAGACGACAGCAATCTTAGTAATAAAAAAAAACAGCTCTCAATGACAGAGTGCCTTCTAACGCTACTTGCCCTGCTAAGTGCTTTGAGACATCGGTCCGTTCATGCCTCGCTCCGTGTGCCGTTCTGAGTCCCATCAGGTGGAGGAGGAACCAAGGCTTGAAGGAGTTGTAGAACTTACCCAGAGTCTAACAGCGGTGGACTTAGCACTCAGCCCAAGGCAGCCTGATTTCAGAATACAGTGCCGCACCGGCGGGCTGATAGACCCCTTAGGCTCTCTCTAAACTCCTTCAGACGCTCATCCCAGCCCCACGTGTGTCTGCTGTGGGATTCAGCCGTGTCCATGGGTTTCCCTGAGTGGGTGGGTGTGGTTCCCCCAGTGACTGAAGAGGCCCCCAAAGCAATGACACAGCGCACTCTTCCCTACCTTTGTTTCTGCTCCCTCCCGACTGCTGACAACCTCCGGGATGCCCAGCTTCATGGTGGGTCCCAGAAAAGACGTGGTGAAACCAAGCTTTGGTGGAGGCCAGGGAGCCCCACTTTGCTTGTGTGCTAAGCCCCATTTTTAGGAAGTCTCCTCACTTTCCCTTTGCCCCAAGGCCTGGCCTGTTCCTCGGGATCCAAGTACGGGGAGTCCAGTCCTGGCCTTCCCGGTTCCGTGTCCCACCCCACTCCAGCTCACTCCGGGAAATCAGGGAAGCTCCTGACTGTGTGTCTCAGGCCCGTGTGCAGGAGTACCTGAGAAAGAGCCCTGCTGTCCCCCGCCCTGTCTGGGCCCCGGGGTGTCCCGGAAGGACGCAGCAAAGCCCACAGAGAAGCAGCCGCAGGTTCCCTGTGCTACAGAGGCTCCCTGAGTGGAACCGAGCCCCGCTCTAGGCCCCAGCCCTGGCTCCCCTTTCGGGAAATCACTGCTCCACCTGCCCTGGTGCATCACTTCTAGTTAGGGTTCCCCTGGCCTTTCCACTGTCCCCTCCTACTTTGGCTACTGCTGAGGGAGACTCAGGACTGGGCTGCTGGTGATGGTGGCGGTCCCTGGGTGAGCAGGGTGGGCTGAGTGTAGATCTGCTTCGGGCAGAGGATGGCCTTGGAGTCTGCAGAGTTCACACCAGGTGACCTGGCTGGTCCCCCTGAGGTGTCCAAACCCTCTTCCCTACCTTTTGTCATTCACCCAACTTTGTGCTGCTGCAGCCCTGGTGGGCAGCCCATGGGGCAGTGCGACTCCACCATGCCTGGTCCTCCCTGGGGAAGCTGGTCTTAGGTTAGATCCAGTCCCAAGGCAGAGCACTAATAATTGGGGCCTGGGGACATGCAGGCTGCAGGCCTCAATCTGTTGTGGGGACAGCTTAGCACTCTACGCATGTCAACTCAGCTCTGCTGCTGCCCAGCTCTGTGGCCTTAGACAAGTCACTTTACTTCTCTGAACCTCAGTTTCCTCATAGGTCAGATGATCATGATCCTGTCTGAACACGAAGCCTGGCAGGGAAAGTGCTGGGTGAATGGTGGGCCGCCAGCTTGGCTGTGGATTGACAGACGGCAGGAACCCATCCACATGCAGGCCGTCCCCTCCCCCACCTCTCTTCCGGCCTCACCAGATGGCAGGATCTGGGAAATACAGCCAGCCGCATGCTCCTGGTCTATTTTGAGAAGCCTCCTGTTTCCTTTCCTGCCTGGGGCCATGTGGAGGCTCCAGGTCTTCTCTGCTCACAGGATGGGCTCATAGAGCCTGGCCTTGCCCTTCCTCTGCTCCTCAATCCCGGCCCTCCCCTTCTTTGTGGCCTGGGCCCTGTGAACCTCCACATCTGGGCATCACAACCCACACCCAGCAGAGGTGACGGTCAAGCATGCAAAGGGGATTTGAGGCCGGGGGCTGATCGCTGTGCGCAATATGGAGAATGGTGCTGGCTCTGGGCCCTGATTGTCCTGGCCTCTCCGCTGCAGAGCTTGCTCTCAGTGGCTGCTGGGTCCCTAGTCCCCAGGCAGTAGTGTTCAACACAGGAGTAGGGTTGCAAGGGTGGAGTCATCTGCATGCCATAGTGTCATTGCCTATGTCAGTGGTCCCCAAGCCTCATGAATTATGGACTCGACCAAATCTGGCGTTTGTGATTGGTTCACTGTCTGGCACTTGGATTGGTGGTGTAAGTTTCATCCGCCCAGGGGTGGAGCCAGCACATGATGCAATGGCGGAAGAAGGTGTGTCTTTCCCTCTTGCTGGCTTGGGTCTGCTGTTTGCACCTGGCCATGAATGGTGGCTCGCCATGCCACCTTGCCACTCGGAGCCAACTGAGTATGGACTGGAACTTCCAAAATTGTAAGAAGTAAACCTTTCCTTCCTTCATTTTGGGCATCAGGTATTTTGCCTCAGCAACAAGTAAAAAGTAACCAAGACACGTTTCTCCCAGAGCCACGTTGGGTCCTGCAGAGAAACACAGCCACCCAGAATGCTGACCAGCCAGCAGGTCAAGCAGGCGGTGCTCTAGCTTTCAGCCTGGCTTGTCTGAGTTCCAGGCCAGCAGAGGAAGCAGAGGCTACACAAGTTCTCAGTCACCATGCCAGAAGCTGGGAGCCACCCTCAGCTCGTCTATTCTCTTGTTTGTTTCTGTAAGAGCTCTGACCTCAGCGTGCCAGGCTTTGAGTTCTATCACTCAGTAAATCTGTGACCTTGTCTATATCTGTGCCTCAATGTAATTTGTTATGGTTTAGATGAAAAACGTCACCCAGAGGCCTCTTGGACTCATAGGTGGGGCTTTTGGAAAGTGATTGAGTCACAGGGATGATGTAACTCACTTACTGTTAGGAGACAGGCTCTAGTAAGAAGAGGTGGATCACTTGACCTGGAAGAGTATATCTCCCTCCCTGGCTCCTCATTTTTCAGTCTGTTACTTGACTGCCATGACATGAGGATCTTTCCTCCACCCAGGCCCTTCTACCATGCATGCTACTTCCACCTAGAGCGAGCTGACCATGCAAGGACAGAGATTTCTGGAACCATGAGCCAAAATAAATCTCTCCTCCTTTTTATTTTTATTTTTATTTTTTTTTTTTTTGATGCTGAGGATTGAACTCATGACCTCGTGCTTGCCAGGCAAGCACGCTTATACCACTAAGCTAAATCCCTGGCCCAACCTCTCCTCCTTTAAGTAACAGGTTGTTGGGTGCTTGTTACAGTTGCAAAGAAAGTGATCAATCCTCACTTGTCACTTTTGCTGTCTTCGACTGCTATCAACAGTCACCCCTCTGCCACCCTGCCTTGGAGTCAGTCAATTATAGACCAAAACCTCTATAAACTATGAGCTGAATAAATCTAAAAAAAAATGATCAAGGCATATTTTGATGCCAGGAACGGGGTGTTGCTAAACTACATGACCACGTGCTTTAGAAGATTTTGGAGCTAGTTTACTGGAGTTTGGAAAAGATTTGGAGATGCCAGCTAAGGAAGCCCTAGAATGCTATTAGCTGAGCTTCTAGTCAGAACTCAGAAAACCAGAGTGCTGATAAAAAATGCAGATGATAAAGATCAGGGAGGCTTAGGAAGTTTCAGTTAGGAAGAAGGATTCTAGCGGCAGTTGGACTCAAGAATATATGTGCTATGACCTGGTAGAAAATTTGCCTACCTGTTTGTTCAACTTCTGAGACTTTGTGGAAAAGAGATTAAGGATAGTAGACTAATTAATCTGGCAGAGGAAATTTCAAGGCAGCCTAACATTCAGGTTCTGGCATGGGTACTATTCACTACTTTTTACTGAGAATTAGTAGTGAACAGTACAACTAAATGACTTTTAAAGTTTTCAGTTTTTGCCAGAAAGCCAGCACCTGTAAAGTTAGGATCAGTAAAGTTTTTGGCCAGAACAATTAGGTTGCTGAAAAAATTAACATTAAAAAGAAGCTAAATACTTTACATAAGGACAATAGGAAGAATGCTTTGAGGACATCTGAGGAATCAGCAAGACTGCATCCTTCACCTTACAATGCAAAGTGTAAAAGTAAAAGATTTCACTTTGAGAAGACAGGGCACCCAGATGGAGAAGGGCCTCGTGGGAAATTTGTTTCCTGGAATTCTACTCACACACTCAGCCAACCAGATAGATACTCAGAGAGCTCTGTAGAAACGATCCAAGGAGGCCTGGCTATTACTCAAACTGGCAGCAGACCTTAGTATCATCCACATGGTGCTGAATTTACAGACATGCAGAATGCAAGAGTTATGGGTTCAGGAAGGCTTCTGCCCAGATTTGAGAAGAAGGCCTAGGGGACCATGCAGAGTGTCCACGAGTGTATGAAGCTGTGAGAGTGAAGCCAACAGTGCAATTGAGACCCTAGGCAGTTGGAAATGCCCAGAATGTGAAATATCTGAAGAAGGCTGCAGGCAGTGAGCAAAACCACTTCAAGAGAGAGGCCATGAAGGATTTAACTGGCAATGCTGTAGGAGAATAGCCACCCATGCCATTTTAAGCACACATCTTTGTTCCAGGTGCTGACATAGACCTATGTGATTTAATGTTTTACTTGCTGGGCTTTGGTCTTGCTTTGGTCCCATTTTTTTTTCTATAGTCCTATTCCTCCCTTTTGGAATGGGAATGTTTAGCTGATGCCAGTGTACGTTGGCAGTGTTTAACTTTTTTTTTTTTTTTTGGATTTTTATAGGGGCTTATAGATAACAGTTTGCTTTGAGTCTCAGAGGAGACTTTGGATTTAGAATTTATCTACAATGCTAGAAATGTTAAGACTGTGGCAATTTAAAGATGGACTAAATGCATTTTGCATAAAGAGATGAGCATGAGTCTTTGAGGGGCCACGGGTGGAATGTCATGGGGATTAAGAATGTCCCCTAAAGGCCTCATGTACTCATAGGCAGGGCTTTGGGAGAGTGATTGAATCATGGGGGTGATATAGCTGACTAGCTGTTAGAAGGTGTGGTCTGATCAAAAGAGGCAGATCACAAGAAGGGTATGTCTTCCTCCCTGGTTCCTGAATTATGCCTCTGCTTCCTGACCACAAGGACATCAGCAGTTTTTTCCACCCAGGTCCTTCCACCACACCACTGTTACCTGGAGCCAACCAACCATGCAAGGACTGAGACTTCTGAAACCAAAGATAAATAACCCTCTCCTCCTTTGAGTAAGGGTGTTGGGCATTTGTCCCCACGGTGAGGAAAATGACCAGGACATTATTTATCAGCTAAATGCAGATAGGTACCTAAGTACCTTATTTGGTGTGTCTGTGGGGAAGAGAGATGGAAGTGCTGAAAATAGTGTCTGGCTGTCTTAGTACTTGGCTTTTTCTGCTGCTATAGCAAAATATCTTAGATTAGGTAATTTATTTCTCACAGTTCTGGAATGTGGAAGTCCAAGATGAAGGTGTAGGCAGACCTGGTGTCTGCAGAGGATTCCCTTTCTACTTCCAATATGGCACCTGTCCCTGAAGGGGACAAATGCTGTATACACTCACAGCAGAAGGGAAAAGGGGCTAAGATGCCCCCTTCAACCTTTTAACATAATGTTACTAATCCCACTTTTGAGGGTTGAGCCATCATACCTTAGCCCCTTCCTGAAGACCCACCTCTTAATGTTCCATGTTGGCAGCTAAGTTGGAACATGCATGCCGCGTGTATGCTAAGATACCTCTGTGATGATGCTCACCCTCAGTTTATGCACATGAAAGGTGGGATTGGCATTAGAGAGTCACACTGCACAGGGAGAGAGAGGCCCTGGCTGCCCACTTCCAGCTGCAACAGATATGACCCAAGTGTCACCACTTGCTAGTGTCATAGAAGGTACTAGCTAGCCTCAGCTACCATTACAAATAGATCACAGAATATGCAAGGGTTCCAACGCAACAAAAGTTTGATCTTCTATAGAATTTCACAATAGAAGCTTGTTTTCTTCTATCTGTTCTCCTGTTTCATTGATTATTGTTTGATTATACAAGGGAGTGGACCTACAGCCTTTGTACTGAGATACATCCCCAGCCCTCTAAATTTTTTTTTTAATTTTAAGAAACATTTTCCTTGTTACTGACTTGCCCAGGCTGGACTTGAATTTACAGTCTTCCTGCCTCAGCCTCCCAGTGTGCTGGGGTGACAGATGTGCACCCCCATGCCTGGCTTAGTATTTCTTCTGATAGTGCTAGTACACAAATGCACATGCTAGGTTGATTGATCATTCTTGATCTGCATGTGGCTCTCCTCTGGGCAGGGGTTTGGAGATCCTGGCTCTCTCTGTGTTCCATGGCTCCATCATTATTTTGGCCCTTGTTACCTGCATGTCTCTGACAGGAAGAGCAAGTGAGAATGAGGAGGAGGTGCAGCTGCTCTTGAAAGCGTGGGCGCTGAAGTGGCATAAGGCACCTTCCTCGTACCCCCTTGGCCAGCACTTAATCACACGGCCGTGTCTGAAGGCAGGGCTGGGAAGAGTCTGGCAGGGTGTCCTGGAAGGAGAGGAGAATGTGAATCTGGGTGGACTCTGATCATCTCTGCTGTACGGTGTGTGGAGACACAAGGGTGGCCACTGTGCAGGGGGCTGGGCTGCTGGCTTGGCTGCCCCATTTGATAGCCTGGACTAGGCCGAAACAACCTGAGAAAGTCACAGCTTCTGGTCCCTCCTCCCTCCTAGACTGCTGGAGACAGAGGGAAGAAGAAAGAGAGAGAAAGAAAGAGACAGAGAGAAAGAAGATAGAGAAAGAGAGAGACACAGACAGACAGACAGAAAGACAGACAGAAAGAGAGTTCAACCATGATCAGGGTGAGGTGGGGTCCTCAATGTGGCCTTGGGGTCAGCATGCTAGGTCAAGTATTCTTCTCCAGGGCCTGTGACTCTTGGGGCTCTAGTCTGGGGTTCCACAGCCGTAGGAGTTCAGACTTGGGCAGGTTGCAGCTCTCATTGCTTTGTAAGGAGGGCTGCAGTGTCCCCAGTAGGGTCCTGGCTTCTCAGGCGGTCACACCTGCTTCAAGGGGAAATGTCTGTGTCCCTAGTTAAATCCAGCGAGCCGTGGCTCTGCCTATTTCCACAGTCAAGTGTTCTCAGCTGCCCTGTGGAAGGGGCTGTGCGGGTAGAGCCTCCCTTTCCCCCAGACTTGCAGCCATGAGAGGCAAAAGCCACCGCCTTGGCGACCCCAGCCGGGGTGAGCAGCGTGGCTCGGCCAGTACAGTGGGCACCCTGGGTAGCTCCTCAGCTGCCTGGCACCCTCTGCCTGCCCACACCAGGCCAGGAACCTCAGGAAAGCTGAACAGGAAGTACCCGTACTGACCATCTACTCTGGTGGTCCCCAGCAGGGCTGTTTGGGATGGGGTGGGGGGCATTTGAGGTACTGCAGTGACCAGGAGTGAACTGGCATTTGGTGGGCAGATGCCAAGGCTGATGCAGACTCGGGATGTGTGAGAACAGCCCCACATCCTGTGCAGCCTCTGTCCAGCTTTGGGTTCCTGCTGGACGGGATGTCTTTAGCTGGGCTCTGCCCTGGGACTCCCACAGATCAGGTCTGCAGTGGGCTCAAGAAACAGCCCAGGTGATTCTCATGCTGCAGACCACACTTTAAAACCACTGCTGTTGGAGGGAAAAATGACTTTCGAATACCTAAACCTAGAAAACGATTCCATTTGATATCTAACTGCAAAGTGGCTTTTTTAAAATATTGATTTCCACTTCATTTTCCTGGTTGCCACTATTGTACAGATCAGCCTGTTTTGTTCTGTTTGGAACTTTACCAGGTGCTAGTTACTATCTCAAAAACACAGTCTTCAGGAGCAGTGCCACTGGAGATACCCAAACCCCCGTTTTACCTCTGCATGCACAGCCATGACCTTCTAAGTGAGTCTTTGAATCTAGACCAGTGTCTGATTAGCTTAGGTCTTCATGGTGGTCACACCATTATTCAAACAGTGTTGAAATGCCTGCAACCTTAGTAAGCACTATTTTCCTTCTATTTCTCCTTGAGGCCCTAGTTAGAGCCTTGTGTGTGGGTGTCTATTGCAGTTTAGGGAGGAGATAGTTTTTCCGTTTCTACAAATTTTGGTTTAGGGGGCTAAGGAGTATCACTAAATATTTATTATCAAAAAGAAGGGGCCTTGTGTCTGTCAGGGCTGAGGCGCCTGGTCTAGACCTGCTTCCACAGTGATGGCCTCGGGCTTGTGATGGTGCAGCTTAAAAGTTTTCAGCTTAACCATGATGGGAAAGCAATATGCATTCAGTAGAAGCTTACTTTGAAGTTTGGATTTGGGTTTTCCTCCAGGGTAGTGAGACAGTGTGATTCCCTTGCAGTGCCGGGCAGCAGCAGGGAGCCACAGCCCCCAGGCATCCTGGTGACCACAAGATTGAAACAACCCATTCTCTGCAGTGCATGAGCTGCTGCACTGTGATGTTTGGTAAGTTAGATGGATTGAATGAGTTTCGCATTTAATGATATTTTCGACTTAGGATGAATTTATCACGATGTAACCGCACTGTAAGTTGAGGAGCATCTGCAGAGTAAAATTCTCTCCCAGACAGGAAGAATGACTCGTGCAAAGTGGGTGAAAAGTCCTGGCCCATGCTCCGTCTCCTGGTCCAGTGCTCTTTCCAGGGAGAGAAGAAGTAACCTCTACTGAGAGCCTGCTGCATGCGGAGCAGCTGAGCGGGGTAGCTTTAGCCCCATCTTGCCATGAAAACTCTGCTCAGAAGATTCAGGTGATGTGCCCAAGAGGCACAGAACAGGTAAGCTGTGGTTCTGAGATTCCAACCCAAGACTGATTCTGCAGCCAGCCAGCAAGCTGCTCTGACCCCATGTTGAGGGGGAGACACCTTCCATGGCTGCTGTTTTCACCCAGAAGTTGGCAGTTGACACATACTAAAGAAGTGCACAAGATCCCAGGATGACCCAGTCAACAGAATCCACTGCCTGTGTGCATGGAGCCTATGGTGGAGTGGAGAGGACAGAGTGCAAGTAGTTAATGCAATGATAATATTCTACCAAGAAGTAGAGAATGAGGAGTGTGTCCAGATTGTCCCAGGTCCAGGGTCCCCATGGACCTGAACTCGGATTAGCAGGGGCCTTAGAAGTACAAACCCTACTATGAATTGCACATGAGAGTGATTTAGGTTGCAAGCTCCTTGGAATCATCTGGAAACCAGCCCCAGGCTACCTCACCTCATCTGTGGAAAAAATGATCTTCCATGAAACTGGTCCCTGGAGCCTAAAAGTCTCTAGTGAGCCTGGCCTGACCTGGGATTGAGGGCAGGCACGCTAGGCTGGGGGTAGGAGTTGCAAAGGTGCATGAGGGTTGGTTTATGAGGAAAAAGTTTTGCATCCAAGGAAACAGGTGGTGAACTGGAAGCAGTAGTCCAGTGCATTTGATTTATTTCCTCACTTGCTTTTTCTTGTGGGACTAGAGATCAACCTAGGGGCTCAGGTTTGGGAGGCGAGTGATTTATCGGTGAGCTACGGCTCAGTGGTGCACCGTATTTAACAGTAGGGAAGAAGTGAATGTGGAGCCAGAGAGCAAGAGAGAGAAGCAGCAGGAGAGGTGGCAGGGTCAGACCACATGGGCCCATGATGCCGTGGGAAGAGTTTGGCTTTTCTGCTAAAAGTTATGAAAAATCCCATGCAATGGGCTGAATTGTGTCTCCCTCAAAAGATGTCAGTCCCTAACATCCACAACCCATGACCGTAACCTTAATGTGGAAGTGGGATCTTCGCAGAGGACCAGGTTAAGATGAAGGCGCTAGAGTGGGTTCTAAGCCAAACACTGGCATCCTTAACAAAAAGGGGACATTGGGACACAGAGAGACACAGGGAAGACTGCGTAAAGACGCAAGGAGAACGCCATCTACAAGCAGGAATGCCCGAGGCCACCAGAAGCTAACCGAGGGGAGCAGATTCTACCTCACAGTCTTCAGAAGGGACAGAGGGATACCTTGAGCCCAGAGTTCCCCCTCCAGACCTTGAGAGATTATGTTTCTGTTGAGTCATGAGTCGGTGGAGACTGTTTTCACAGTCTCAGGAGATCAGTCCTCCTGGCGTGGCTTTGAGCAGGGCAACGACACCATCGGATCTGGTGTTCTGAAGTGGTCTTGCTGATCCGATGTGGAGAATGGGCTGGAAAGATGTAAGGATGTCAGGAGGAGAAGCCCAAGTACTGGTGACAGTTGATGGCTTGGTGAGTGTGGGCAGGATGGTGCTGGAGGAAAGTGGGCTTGGATAATGCTAGAAAATAGAGTTTACAGTTCGAGTTAAGGATGACTCCCAGGACGCTAGCTTTTGCCAAGGAGTGAATGGCAGGGCCAGTCTGGGGATGACTGGTCCAAGTTTGACAGTGAAAGTCATGAGTTTATGTCTGAATCTCGAGTGGTTTTAAGGTATCCACCGGCTCTTGAGATTCTGTCCTCCAGAGGAAAGTTTGGACTGGAAAATAACGTGTGGGACTGTTGTGGAAAACAATATCAGACTTTTTCAGACAGCGTCAGAAACAAAGCGCATACTGCCGGAGAGATGGAGAAAGTCTTTATTTAACTAGCATGGCTTAGAGAAGCTGTGCTTTGTAACGTGTGAGCCGCAGAGACAATGTTACAAAAGTTTTTATAGAGTTTGTGGTGAGGGAGAAAAGAAACTCAAACAACAGTTACTCAAAAACCATAGATTTATAACTCTGGCCATCTGGTCAGTCTCAGTTAGGTAGGGGGTCTAACCAGGGATGAAAGAGGTAGGATTGACAAGTTAGGGAGTGAAGTCCCACTGCTGGAGGGAGGAGCAGGAGGAGGAGAAGGGGGAGGAGAAGAAGCAAGAAGTGGAGGAGGAAGAAAAGAAACAAGAGGTGGAGGAGGAGGAAGGAGGAGGAAGAGGAGGAAGGGGGAGACTCCTGTGCCAGGCAGGTTAGAGAACTATGAACCTGCCCTGCATGGCAAGGAAGTATAGCCCTGGTGGGAGGAGGGAGTGGGAAATGGGCTCAGCCAGGGCAGAAACTGCTGTGATCCCAGAACACCTTCTGAAATAGACCAGTTTTGTTTTGCTTTTGTTCTTGTTTTTTTAACTTCAGGAGCTCATTCCAAATGTTTCCAGAACACCCTGACTGAGGGCTCAGCTGGTACAGTTCTGGGAGACTAACATTTCTCCATGAAGATTTTCAAACTTTGCACTATATACTTGCGGGGAGCTTTTGAAAATCTTAGTGTCCAGGCCAAACCCAAGACTAATTAAACCAGACCCTCTGGGGGGTGAACCGGTCTGTGCATACACAGCACACGTGGCCTAGGTTTACCACCACTGCCTGCGGTATCTAGACTCGGACTCTTTCCTAGATCCTGCGCAGAGACCTGAACACACAGATGCTCAACTCTCGTATATGAAATGGTTTGGTATTTGCACCTAACAGATACAGTCCTCACTCATGCTTTAAATCATCTTTGGGTTGCTTATAATGCTTGATACTATGTAAATGATATGCAAATTGTTGTATTGTTTGGGGAATAACAACAGGAAAAATATCTAGAGATCTTGAGACTGAGGCTCTGGGGAATGGCGAGAGGCCGCCATGGGAACCCTACACCCCACTTCATTCAGGTTCATTCAGTGTAGTGCTTGATACGAGGCAAATTCAAGTTTCACTTTTTCAAATTTTCTGGAATATTTTTCCCTGGATGTCTCGAATCCTTCATTGGTTGAATCCATGGATTTGGAACCTGTGATGGATCCTGGAGAGCCGATTTTTATGGTTGTGCCCTGGTTTCCCATGGGACTGTGTTCTAGGGGGCGCTGCCGGGACTGATTTTGAAACACCCACCCTCTACCCTCACGTCTGTTTTTTTCTTTCCTTTTGCTGCTGATTTCTGCTAGGGTGGGGTTGAGTGGAACATGCAAGGCTGAAGGGACACAGAGCAACTGAAAGGAACTAAGTGGGAAGGGGACCTGCGGACCTAAATCCTTTCTAAAACCCGCCCAGGAGTCCTCTTGTTTTGGCTCATCCATGCCCTAACCCCTCTCTCCCATGTGTACATATCCCGTAGGCAGGGTTCCTATCCTCTGGGGGAATCAGGGCACTTGCCTCTGACTCTGCCCTCTGAGGTCTCTAAGTCAGCTGCAACCTGTTCGGCCGCTTACCGAGTGCAGTTTTTCATGCAGTTTCTTCCTCTCCATATCTGTGTCTCAAAAAACTCCTGTTGTTCCAGTGTGCTTGGGGAGGAGCCAAAAATGCAGGGTAAATTCCAGCTTCACCAAGCGGAGGGAGGCACCTGTGAGAAATACCTTAGGATACAGATTTCCTGTGGCCAGAGTCCCACCAGGAAGGTTTTTGGCTATATGTAATAGAAACCTGAACTGATGGTACCTAAAACACATATGGCTTTGTTTCTCCTGCACAGGGTGCTGGAACTGAGCTGCAGAAGAGAGATGAGGGGCTCACAGTGCTGGTGGCTGCAGCTCTGTGGTCCCATCTCCCCTGCCTTGGGCAAAGGTCATTCATTACCTTTCTCCAGCTTCTGTGGGGAAATGGAAGGGAATAAATAAGGTGGCCGTGGAAAAGCCACCCCTCAGCATCTGTCTTCGGTCATCAGACTGCCATCAGCACCGTGTGGTGCTTTAAAAGCATGGTATTTGGAGCAAGGCAAACCTTGGTTCAAATCCCAGCTGGGCCATTTTCTGGCTGGGTGTCCTTGGGATACTTTCTGAACTACGTTGGGTCTCAGTGTCCCAGTTGGTGAAAAGAAGATGACAACAGACCTTTGAGGGAGGTGGCTGTTATGATGGTTGAATGGGACAAGGTGTATAAAGGCTTTAGCCTGGGTCTCACTTAGTAGGGACTCACTAAATGTAGGTTCCCTGCTTCCCCGCTTCCCCAAGGTTTCAGCCTTGGGGCTCCAGCCCCTTAAGTCCTGGTGGCCGTTGAATCATCAGCCTCTGTGGGTCAGGTATCAAACGGACCCCCCAGTACTCATTGCTGCTTTTGTTGGGTCTGGCAAGCAAGAGTTAACAATTTTCATGATTAAATGAATGTTTATTAAGCCCCA
This sequence comes from Dolichotis patagonum, assembly GCA_004027295.1. Classification (NCBI taxonomy): domain Eukaryota; kingdom Metazoa; phylum Chordata; class Mammalia; order Rodentia; family Caviidae; genus Dolichotis; species Dolichotis patagonum. The sequence continues at coordinate 28,901 of PVJX010004881.1, forward strand.
ACACTTTCCATTCATTCAGTCATTGGTCATTAATTAATTACTCATTAATTCATTAGTTAGTGGATGCCTTTTACCTTGACATCTATGGCTTTTGAGTCACACAGACCTGCATTTAAATCCTGGTTTTACCACTGCTGTGGGATGTTGGAAAGATCCTGAATCTTTCTGTGTCTCAGTTTTCACGTCTTCCCACTGGGGCTAATGACAGCCCAGCCCCTACACGGCGGTCAGCATGCGGTGAGTGTGGCATGTGAAGTGGTGACGGCACAGTGCTGGCCTGCAGTGTGTGCTCTGGAAGGAGAGCCAGCTTTCACCGAAGGCTCCCAGCATACTCAACTTCTCAGGAACATCAAACGTACCAGGCTTTGCATCCACTCTTTATTACTGTGTATCAACCACTAGTAACTGTCTGAGACGCTTCCCCCACAGCCGCAGAGCTGGGGCGAAACACCTGACACCCACAACTTGAAGGAGAGATGGTTTATTTTGGCTCACATTTTAGAAGTTTCAGTCCATGTTTGGCACCCTCAGGCATGGAAACCGCACAGTGGAAGGGCCCAGGCAGAGCAAAGTGGCACAGGTCATAACAGCAGGAAGCAGAGGGACAAGGGAGGAGCTGGGAAGGGACATATACCCTTCCAGGTCAGCTCTCAGTGACCTGCCTCACCTGACCAGGCTCCATTTCCTAACAGCAAGTCAACCACGGGGCCCCATAATCCACCCACCTTCCAAAGACATGGGGTTTTGGGGGCCATTTTAGATCTAAGTCATAACCTTGGCACCCCTAATCTCCAAAGGATTTACACATATCTCTTATGTGATTTAGTGTCTTGTGAAGGGAGGAGTCTCACTGTTATCCTGATGTGAAGCACTTGGCTTCTTTTAAATACTATTTCTTTTTAAAAAGCAACTCAGCTGTCCTGGGGCAAAACTTTGCAGGTCCCAACTTTATAGGTGCTTGCTTTCTGGAAAACTGAAGACTTTCTAAGTCATTTAGTTATGCTGTTTGTTCTTGATTTTCTATATAAATCTTGCTAAAAGCAGCAAACAATAACCATGCCACAGCCTGAACATTAGGCTGCCTTGATATTTCCTCCATGAAAAGGAAAGGTTATGCCCCAATGCCCACGCCCCATTTTCCTCCAGACCCCACCTCCTAACAGCAAGTCAACTGTGGCACTCCTTTATCTAGTCTTCTAAGTACACGAAGCTTTAGGAACCATTTTAGATCTAGACCATAACAGCAACCTAGAGGCTCAAAATGACACACTTTTCTCAGTCTTTGTGGGTTTAGCTGGGTCTCTGCAACAAGGTCACTCAGAGGCTGCAATCAAGGTGTCAGGTGGGGCTGGGGTCTCATCCAAAGTTTGGACTGGAGAGGAATTTGCTCCTGGCATGGGCAGAATTCAGTTTCTGAGGTCCCAAATCAAGGACTTCAGTTCCTGACTGGGTGGAGGCCACCCTCAGCTACTTGTCACCTGACATCTTGCTCCATCTAAGCTAGTAAGAGGGAAATCTGCTATGTAGTAAGCTCATCCCTAAATCCCACGCCTTCATCTTTGCTGTCTTCTATTGGTAGAAACAAGTGACTATATCCAATCTACACTCACAAGGAGAGGAGCACTTAAGAACATAAACACTAGGAGGTATAGACAATCAGAGGCCAAGTTGGGGTGGACCACGGTCATTTAATGGTCTGCTTGGCCCTAGGAAGTACCATCCCACTTCATGTATGAAGAAGCAAAAGATGCGCCTAGATTCAAATGTAGGCAGTGTGTTCCTGGAGCTCACTGTGTAACCATTATTATTATTCAAATACTATCTTTGTGTCAAGCCCTGGGTATGGGCATCACAGAGATATATAAGGAAAAGTCCCTGCTGGTAAGTGTGGGAGACCACCAAGCCAGGCTCTCCTGAGAAACAGAGCTCCTTCCTTTCATTTTTCCCTGATCTCCCCTTCAACCCTAGTTACTGAGCTATGCAGAGCTGGCTATATTAAAACAGATGTTACCTTCATTGGCTAAAAGAATGTGATTGAGTCCAGCAGAGTCACAAACTTGTTTTTTGCAGCATGTGGACAAGAATTGCCCCCTCACACACACTTTGATGGCTGGAATGGACTTGAGCAGGAGCCCATGAGACTCCAGGGATAAGATATGCGATACTATCTCAGCTAAAGCCATAGGACTCAATAAGAATTATACTTTCCTGGCAGTAAAGGTGCCAGCCTTGCATACATCAAACTTTCCACTGTGTAGCTAGTTGGAGAGTCTTTGTGCTTGGTACAAAATTGCTCTGTTTCTCTTTACAACCAATGCCTGCAAAGTTTCTTTTCCCTGGCACTCTGCCAGGACTTCCTCCAGATTGATACTAGCAAAAGCTTTTGGTCTCACGTCCTTTTGTTCCACACAGAGCACTGGTTATCCCAGAGCTCCTCAACTGTAGAACTTTGTCTTTATTTTGCATCTGTGTGCATTATTGCTAGATGGGAGACCTGAACCCTCTGCAGGGGTGTCAGTAGTTAAGGAGCTCATAGTCTTGTGGGGGAGCCAGGAGCATAAACAGATGCATGATCCCAAGCACCAATGTGCAAGCCAGCAACAAAAACTTAGCAGCACAAAAAGAGGATTTGTACTCACAGTCAAATCACAGCCAAAGGGTATGCTCATCTGCAGAGCACAGTGGACTGCCCAGCTCTGGGGCTGGCTTCTTCCAGTCCTCCAAGGTCTTTCAAGCTGTTTCTCTCCCTTTTTTTTTTTTTTTTTTTTTTTTCAGCACTGAAGATTGAATCTAGCACCTTCGTGCTGAGCTATGTCCCTAATCTTTTTTTCCCTTTTTAGTTTTGAGGCAGGGTCTTGCAAAAGTGTCCAGGGAAGACTCAAACTGGTCCTTCTGTCCCAGCCTCCCATAGTGCCAGGATTCTAGGTGTGTGCCATGACGCCTGGCTTCTCAGTCTTTAGCTATCATACAATAGCAACAGGCACCCACACTTTAGAAAAAATGGAGGAGAAGCATTAAAATAATTAATCTCAGGAAATGTCCTAAGATTCTGTCCTAAGACTGTCAGGAAAAGCATGGGGTTGGGTGGCTCCTCTCCTGAGTCCATTCAGCCAAAATAAGAGCCCCACATAACTCTGAGTGGAGTCAAACTGTAAGAGGACGCAGAGGGGAGGGGTGAGCGTCACGGTTCATGTAAGTGACTTGGTGCATGTGACTGCTTGTATGTGTCTTCGTATGTGACTGTGCTTCTATGTCTTTGGTTGTGTGGTTGTGTTTGTGAGTTTCTGATTTATGATTGTGTATACACATGATTGCATGTGAGTGTGTGACTGGGAACAGTTATGTGAGTGATTGTACATGTGGCTGTAAGTGTATGATTGTGCATACATGTGATGATGTGCATTTGTGATTATTTTTGTGGGGAGGCGATTGTGTGTCAGTGTGTGTGACTGTGCATGTGTGACTGTGTGAGCGTATGACCGTGCGCACATGTGATCACATGTAGTTGTGATTGTGCGTTTGTGGGGGAACGACTGTGTGTGTTATTGTGGGTGTGTGACCGTGAATGCCTGTTTGTTCACGTGTGATTGTGACTCTGTGTGCTGATGAGAGGGTGCACATGGAGGGTGACGGATGCCAAGCTGTCCGGCTGTGCCGGGGTGCCAGGTGCTGTTGGAGCTCAGAGCTCTGGGGGGGTGCTGGGTGGCGGCCACAGGGAGAAGGGGCTGGCTCTGCTGTAATTGCAGCCTTCATTTTGTCATTTTCCTGTCCTCTGTGGGCAGGAGGGGGAAAGGTCCTTGAGCCTTCCTCCCTGCTCTGGGCCAGGAGACGCAGCTTCAGACCACGGCAGGGCTGGGGGAGGTGACCTCGCAGTGTCCTCCCCAGCCCCCCTGCCCCACCCTAGCTGCTCTGTTGGCCCCCAGGAAAAGTGAGACAGACCCCAGGAATGACTGGTCTCTGGCAGCAGTTGCCAAAGCAGCTGCGGATGGTTCCTAGGGCTAGGAAAGTGTCTCTCTGGCACTTGAGCAGACATCTGTTTTTGGCTTCTGTTTATAACTGGGCCCAATTCAGCAGGGTCACTGTCATCCATGGGGACCTTCTCTAGGTTTACCATCACCATCCCAAGACACTGGACTTTGGGGACTGCCAGTGACTCTGATGGAGGCCACTTCCTTCCTCGGGTTGGGAGGCCCTCCTGCACCCAAACTGGCTTCTGTAAAAGGGTCTTGTCTTCTGTGGCTCTGAATGCTGTGTGACCTCAGGCAAGATAGACAACCTCTCTGAACCTTAGAATCCTGACTTGCAAAATGGGGGCAGTCACCCTAGCAAGCAGCGATTTTTGTTGTGGGAGTTAAATGAGATAACACCCAAAAGCCCTTGGCAGGGTACTTGATAGAGAAGTGACTTCATAGACAAGGCTGGCTGTGGTTCTGGATGGGGCACCGGAGGTGGCCCCTCAGGGAGTGCGGAGGGACAAGGCGCCTCCTGCAGGAGGCTGGGAGACTGAAGCCATGGGGTGATGATTCTCTGCCCAGTGTGGAGGTGGCACAGGTGGGACCTTTACAGGAAACTCTTCCTAATAAATATTTATAAATGCAAAGTGGTATTACATTTTTGCAGAAAAGTAATTGTGAGACTCCCTGTTTTAAAAATGGGAGGACGAAAAGCGTGAAAGGAGAAAACTGGTAATTAAAAATTACAGCTTGCTGCTCAGAGTTTCAGTCTGGAATTCACCTCGGTAGGGGAGAGGCTTTCCAGCCATTTCGGATCCTCCTTTTGTAGCAGGCAACTGAGTTAGTCAGAAATATTACTATAGGCAGTGAGATAAAATCGGGTCCTCAACTGAGCCAGTGCTGACACCTGGAAACTGCAGGGAAGCTGACACCTCCTGCTGTGGACCAGGCCTCAAGACAAAAGACCCCATATCCCCATATAAATGCACCCATATCCTGAGGATTGACACCCTAAATAGTTCCCATCCCCCTAGCAAAGAGTCACAGCTCCAACAATGCCCACTTGCTACGTGACTTGCTTTCCCATTTGTCCCTAATGTAATCAATTTTATCTGAACTATTGATCTTATTGGCTGACTATAGTTATGCCCCACCTTATGCCGTTCTGCCTTGTGAGCTCCCAGTCTTCCCCACCTTGAACCCATGGTTTTACTCTATAAAAGTCCCTGGAAAACACAGAGTCCTGGGCAACCCGCTCGGGACCCCCTTCTGTCTCTCTTCTGACAGGAGCTTTCTCTCAATAAAGATATACCACTCTTCACCTCTGTTCCTAAAATTCATTCTTCGATTTTAGAGAACACGAACTCGGACACAGTAGGTCGGGAGTTTCATTGTCCTATATCACTTTCTGACCGGCTTTGTTTTTTATTGTGGTAAAATCCGGCTCTTTCGCTAGCCCTAGTTCAGCAGTTCCCTATTAAATCCCGTCCTAATGTTATGCCACACCCGCCCCCAATCCAAGGGGCAAGTGCGCCATTGACAGCCCCTCCCCTTTCCCTACACTTTCTCCTGGGCTTCGGGTTCCAACCCCAGGGGGAGGCCAGCAGGTTGCCAGGGGGCTGCCCGGACAGCTGCTCAGGGCCCTGGGTCTGTACTCTGCCAGGGCACCTGTTCCTCTGGCGCAGCTCAGCCCTGGGCAGCAGCTGGTGCAGGGAGCTGGTGCCCAGGCCTCGGCGGCTGGAGGGAGGAGGGGAGGCCGCGTTCCTGGGAGGGGCTTCGAGCAGGCAGGGCGGTCAGGCCCTTCCCGGCAACCCGGATGGCTGGGCTGAGCCTGCAGGTGGGAGGGTCTGAAGCCGCCTGAGTCAGGTGTAGGGGGGCAGTGTCCCAGGCCACCAGGGCCACCACAGAGGCTCCGAGTGGAGACACCGGATCAAGTCAGGCAGGACCCTCTGAGGGACACAGAGCAGGTTTTCTGGGCCACTTCCTCCTCTGTGTCTGCCCAACCCGCTCTAGAGGGTGGGGGACCCCCAAACGACTCAGGGTTATACCCAGAGCAAGAGGTGAGAGAAGCAGTTTCACCCGCCTGGTGGGAAATTTGAGCCCAGATGGCAACCCCCAGCCCCCACGTGGTTTCCTGGGCCAAGCTGACGTGACCCCTGCACCCCGAAAGCCATTCTGGGACTCAAAGGGCAAGTTCACCGCTGTTTACAGCTCCTCTATCCCTCTCCAGCACTGAGAACTTGGGGCCCTGGGATGGACGGGGCATCGCCCGGTCACACTGCAGGAACGTGACCCCTTGGGAATCCGGCGCCTCAGCTCGGCTCCTCCGTGTGGTCCCAGGCCAGCAGCATCTGCAGCGGCGTCGGAGGACTGGTCAGACTCCTCCCTGCACCGTGGCTACATTTTAGCAAGGGCCCTGCTAACGTGCCGGCACTTCCCAGCTGGAGAAGCACTGCTTAGAGAAATTCTTTCCTGTTCAGCGGGTGCAGCTTTGAGTCGGGAGAAGCTAATCCCACCAGCGAGGGCCTGGGGCCCTCGGAGGAGGAGGCACGCAGGCAGGAGGCTGGCCTGCCCCTCCGAGCCGCGCAGCGGGCCCACCCGCCACTTCTCCCCGCAGCCAGCCGGGTGCACAGGGGCGCACCCCCACGCCGCCCTGCCTCCCAGCCGCAGCTGTGGGGAGCGGGAAAGGTTTCAATGGCTTCCCCGCTCCAGGCCGGGTCTTTCCCCGCCCCCAGCCCCCCACCTGGTGAGGCTGATTGTCCCATTCAGGCCCCCTCCCGGGATTGGCTGCCGGGCTTGTCAGCTCCTTTCGCTGCCTAATTAGGGCTGCAGGTGCGGGCTGCGGCGAATGAGTGATTCTGTAATTGCTGCTGGCACCCAGCCCGCTGGGGCGGGGGAGGGGAAGGGACGGGAGGGTTTCAAGGACAAAGGGGTGCCACGGCTAGGGGAGGGCGCTGAGGACCGCTCCTGGGCTAAAGGGTTTGGGGAGGCAATTCCCACCCCCCGCGATGGGCGAGTCTGTGCGTGCAAAGGGCGCTGCGTGCATGGGGTGTGTTATCTCCGCGCTTCGCATTCACCTCACAGGGTCACCAACGCGCCTACAATTTCCCAGGACACTCACGGTTTTTACCCTGAAAGTCACGCACACGCACACGCACTCGCACCCCCGCAACATCCCCACCCCAGCAATCACCCCCTGGCCCCAGGCCCAGGCCAAGCTGCTCAGGCAGCCAGCTACATGTGACTCCCCACAACCAGAGGCGATCTGGGCCCCTGGTCCCTATTTTGTTAAGGTTCAGCCGGGTTGGGGTGGGGGCAGGGTAGCAAATAGCTGCAAAGTGGCCGGAGCTGGAAGGGGAGCGCGGTGTATGAACTCTAATGAGCCCCAGTGCACGGAATCCACCCCCACACCAGAGCAAAAGGCAGGGCTGTCCCAGTGCCCACGTTTACAGGGTGCCCAGCCCATCGCTTCTCTGGCCCAGGGCCACCCCTTCCATCCCAGTCCTCCACCATGCCCCTCACCTGCCCACAGCATTGTCCCTACAGACTGGATCCCAGAGCAGGGCCACGGGTTCTCTAGCTACCAGGCCCTGGTAGGACCCTTAGTGGTAGTGTGCCCAGTGCAAGGGCAGAGCTTTGGCCTTGGAGTCTGGGTAACCTAGGCCTGGACCTGCTGCTGAAGTAGGGTCCAGGAGACTTGGGTACACTTGTGGGGCAGGAGGCAGGGCTTGGGTGCAGGCCTAGTCCCTTTCAGCTGTGGGTGCCAGCTGGATAGAGCTCATGGGTGGCCGAGAGCCAGTGTGCGTGCCAGCCTTACAGCCCCTTGCTGACTGCATCCACGGCCCCGTGCCCAGTTTCTAGAAGACGCTTAGTGCGGGGGGGGTGGGGGGGTGAGAGGCTGCTCACCTCTTGAAATCCTTAAAGCAGCAACAATCCATGGAGAGCTCTTAGCATGATGCCTGGTGGAAAATAATAGCCAGCTGCTGCTGTGGTGCTGGTTTTTATTTTTAGTGATCTCTTCCCCCACTCTGAGGCTGGGGACTCCAGTTAAAACCCCCTGTCGCTCACCCCCATGACTGCATCAAGGATCCTGGTGTTAGATGATGGCCAAGGGGACAGACTGACCCACACTGTCCCTGGGGCCTAAAATAGAGAGAAACTCATTCCAAAGCCAGCTTGGCAGGACATTTTGCCCATACAAGGCCAGAATTGGGGCCCCCTGGTAGCCCCTTGGGGCAGGGAGCTGCAGGGCAGACTTGGCCTCAGGCCTGCCATGATTTTTGCCAGATGGACCCAGGGCCACCCCAGGAATGTCACAGGCTCCTTCTTCCCCAGATTGATGACTCTCTGGGGACAGAATTTTATTTGAAATCCATTTGAGAGAGAAGCCATCCCTGGCTCCAGGCTCCCCTCCCAGTCAGACTTGGAGATAAGAAGAGAGGCCCCAAGGCTGGAGATTTCCCAGCTACTCCCAAGATCCCCCTGGGAAAAAAAAAAGATGTCTAGGGAGCTGCCTAGTGACTGGAAACCGAGGGCCAGCTTCTCTGTCCCAGGATAAAGCTGGTCCCTCCAACTTCCTGTTGCATCATAGACACAAGTCCTCAGGTCAGTTGGAGAAAAGACAGCTAAATGTCCTAGGAAAGGTAGCGTTTGAAACTTGCCTCCCCCTTGGACGAGCAGTGTGACTCTGGGCTGGGCACCCCAGCCATCTCTGAGCTTCAGCCTCTCTGGCTGGTTTCTAGTGAAGATAGAACGAGACAGTGGAAGGATGAAATGACTGTTCAGGGCTGACGGCAGAGTGTGTGCTGTGAGGCTCACCTTCATTCCTCGGTCCTAAGTGTGTGAAGTTGGGTGGTGAAGGGAGCTTGGTCTCCAGTAAGAATGCACACAGGGTGCGTCTTTCCCCCAAGGTCGGTCCAGGGCCTGAGTACATGGGGCAGCCACCTAGCCTGCTGGGAGGATATGGTGCCTGGTGCTCCCTCCAGGAGTCTCCGTCCACCTGGGCATGCCAGTATTCCCGTACTCAGAGGGCATATTCCAGACAGGCCAGTAGGCAGAAGGTAACAGCAGTTATGGGAGGCACTGGGCTGAAGGTAGAGTCAGGATGACCAGCCCTTGGTCAGACAAACGGGCCTGAGGTCAGAGCTAACAAGAACCAGGCAGACAGTGAGCTCCAGGGTTGTGACCAGTGAGGCAACAAGCAAGGTGATGAACAACCACTGTGACAGCTGCTCCCACCTATCTGGAAAATGTATCATTTCCTTCTCGCTTTGTGGTTTAAATGAACCACTCTGGTAGGAGAATGGGCAAGAGGCGCTTGCAGACATCCGCCTGTTACAGGCCTCAGCTCCTCTCATGTGCATTTCTAGTTTAATCTCGTTTCAGCCATATAGGTTGACCTCAGTTTGATTTGGAGTAGTCTTGAGTCGTGGTCTTTTTTTTTTTAAACCCCTAGACAAAGAATCTCCATGTCTACCGACTTTTGGGTCCCCTCCTGACTGTTGGGGGATATTTCTGTCTTCCTTCTGTGTCCTGACTTCCTCCTTTGATTTCGTGAGATGCAGACCCAGGTCACACCATTTCAGCTTCTTCCAGGTTGTGCCACCCGTTGCTCCAGGCCACAAACCCATGCTGCTTTTGGGGTGGTGGTGTTGGGGCAGGGGACCCTGGGCACTGCTCAGATGAGACACTTCCTCCCTGGGAGGTGACCAGCTTGCAGAAATCTAAGAGAAGTGATATACCAGCCATGGGTGACGTGATCCAAGGAGGCACCTGGACTGAGGCTCTGGTCGTACTCTGGTCCCTGGGCATTGACTTCTTGGGGAACTTCGAGAGCTCCGAGGGTACAGAGCACTGTCAGAGAGCTGCTGTGCACCATCAGGGACCTGGGGAGTCACTGGACTCTCCTTTTTGTCACCTATAAGGGGACTTGTAGAGCTCCCCCATGGAGCAGGTGGACTTGGGACCAGCTGCACGATGTGAAGTGTCATCCTTCCATATAGAAATAGTGTCAGCTGGGACAAGCTACTTTGCTTCCTTGGCCACATCAGTTTTCTCATCTGTAGAATGGCCACAGTGACAGTGCCTGTCTCACAGGTTTGGGCCTTAGGCACTCCAAGGTACCTGGTGACATATGCCGAACACCTACCAGGGGCAGGCACTGCCTGAGCAGGTTACCTGCATGCACGAATGTCATCAGTCCTTGGAATTAGGTGCTAGTATCAGACTCTGTTTCCAGATGAGGTCCGTGTTCGTAACACTCATCTATGTCAGAGCCGGTCCTCGGAGCCAGAGGGACTGGCTCTAGACTCTATGTTCTTTTTGTTTTCTTTTCTGAGACAGGGTCTTGGGATGTGGTTCAGGGTGACCTTGAACTCACTGTGTCCCAGGTTGGCCTCAGATTTGTAGCAGTCCTCTTGCCTCAGCCTCCTGAGTCCTGGGATTCAGGTGTGCACCACCACACCCAGCTGCAGAACCCACATTCCTAACAGGTAAGGGTTGGATTGTGTTCTTGTTGCGCTTGTTATCAAATTTAGCATAGGGCCTCCTGCCCCATCAATGTGAGAGACTCATTTACTGAACAAGAGGCTGGGGTATCAGTGTCCCTCGGCCTTGCTCGCTCCACTGCTAAAGCGGACTCTGGCTAGACTCAGTTCCTCCACCTACCCAAGAGGGCTCTGCCACTGGGCAGGCAGCTGCTGGAGCCTGGCAGGGCTTGCAGGAAGATTCATGGGGCTGGGAAAGTAGTGCCAAAGAGTTCAGGTGGTGAAGCAAAAGCATCCTTTGAGAACTGTGGGCAAAGTTCCATTACTTCTAACAGCCGAGTGAAGTTCTGAAGCAAAGGCCCTCTCCAGGCAGCCTTGCTGGGCAGTGAGGAAGAGCCCAGGGCTGCTGGGAGATGTGGGGACCGAGCAATGCATGAATCAAATGCTCAACGTGACCTTGTTCCGGACACTTAGCACAGCCAGGTTGGGATAACTAGCGACAAGAGGCAAGAGCAGCGCCTATGTGCCACCAAGGAAGCAGGTTACCAGAGCTGACCCAAAGGAGGGCGAGGTGTCTTGCAGGATGATGGGCCAGCACGTTCCCAGTAAATCTACTGAGCGTTTCCATCAACTGTATTACAGACCATTGACTTTATCCTAGCTATTTGGAGGAATAAAAAAAAAACAATACTACCTTATAAGTATTTATATATAGGTTGGAAGGCCTGTCCAGATACCCAGACTTGTTAAACTGTGAACAAATTGTGCCTTGGAATCCAGGAGGTCTGGCAGGCTGCCCATGGAGAAGGCATCGTGTTTCCATGAAAGGACCCTGCACTGTCCCCTTTCCGGGGACCTTCCATTATGAAGATCTTCTCCTATTAAGCTGCCCTAAACACCTATGCTGTTGATCAAAGCAGACAAAGATGCACAGATGAGTCAGAAGCCATCCTCGTATTCACTCAACAGACAGCGCTGCCTCCTCCGCACAAGCCCTGCCCGAGTCCTGGCGATGAGACGAACGCCCCGGAAATGACGTGCGCATGTGGTCCCAGTCAACTCGTTCTCTCTTAAAGGACGGAGCGAAGTGTGAACCGACCCCTCTCCCCTCTACGCAGCCCATCCGAGGAGAAGGAAAATGCCCCTTCTCTCCTGGGCCTTCTCTTCAGAGCACTTTTCCTGTGTCCACAGGGACCTGCTCCTGGCCTCAAACTCCCCAGCCCCAGGTGGCCCTAACTCGGAAACAGGATCTGTGTGGTGCAGCGCTGATCGCCAGAAGCAAGCACTTTACTTTGTTCTCCAAACTCCAAACCCTCCCGAGCCTTCTGGGAAGTCATCTGGTCTGGAAAATAGCTCGAGAAGAGTGAAAAAGTGCAACAGGAACAAGCAGTACAGAAAACACGGGAAGGTTTTGCTGGCAGGAGAGCCAGGCTGGAGGAGTTTGTGCTGTATTTTAAGAAGAATTTGTAAACATAACCATGTACGTTACCTCTGTCCTTAGTGAGGGTGACTCAAGTCAGGCAAACTGCGTGCGGTGGAAAATTTGGGACTTCAAAGTCCAAATAAGTTCAAACATGGTGCTGTGCTCAGGGCCTGGAACCTGGGGCTCTTCCACTATTTTCACTCTTTGAGAAACCTGCACCGGGAGCCAGGCAATCGAGTCCCACCCCCTCCCCTCTCACCTTGCCCCGCTGTGATTCTACTTCCTGAGGGTCTCTCAGGTCTGTTCCTGTCCCCTGTCCCTCTCCTGCTTCTTGGGCCCCTGCCACCTTCACGCTCCTCCTGGACACCCCTCAGCTGTGCGTCTTCCCAATCCCATCAGCCCCACTCAGGGCTGGCTCAGCTACTTCAAGCATTCTTGGTCCTCCTAACTGTGAATTGTTTAGGGAGCCAAAGGCCGCCTCCTCCAGCTCCTCACATCGCCCTTGAGCTCAGGGCCTACAGTTGGTCTTGCTCATCTTTCTGTCCTGGCACTCTGCACAGTGAAGAAGAGTTTGAAGCATACTTTGACCAGTGCGCTGTAAATTTATTCATATGGGTTAGTGCTGTCGTAATGCTCACCCCTGCTCCCTTCACCCTGATCCCCAGGAGGAGCTCTGGAAGTGTTTAGTCGGTGAATGGGTAAACGCATAGGAACTTTTATTTCGGTTTTCAGAAAGGGCTCTTGTCATGTTGCTCACGTTGGCCTCAAACTGGGCATGATCCTCCTGTCTCAGCCTCCCAAATAGCTGAGATTTACAGGCATCGTACCACCAGTTGTGGCTGCATCGAGAGTTTTATGGATTAAAGAGACATTTTTGCACATATTAAGCCAGTTTTTCTCTCTAACAAACAAATGCTGAGGAAATATTTCCAGACTGTCTGGCAGGACATGCTAGCTTATTCCAAGCTCACGTGGGTGGTAGAGACACTGACCAAACTGGGTATGTGTCTGTCTGTGTGTATGTGTGTGTGTGTTTGTGTGTGTGTGCTCCCACACATATGTGATGTGAAAAGAACATTCTCTGGCGAGAGTATAAAGAGGAAGATAGGATTCTTTCTGATTACATATTAAAATATAAACACAGTCAACCTAGAGCCCCAGGGTCTTATACTAAGCATTTCTGCAGTTAATTGTTGACATAAATACTGTTGGGCCTCCAAGTCTGAGGGTTCTACACTGAGAGTTTCTACATTCACAAATTCAACCAGCCATGGGTGAGAATATGTGAAAGAAGTGTGTCTGTACTGAATACGTCCAGTCACATTTTTTCCTGTCATTCCCTAAGCAGTAGAGTGTAACCACTTTTTGCATAGCACTCCCATTGTGTGAAGCATTATGAGTAACCTGGAGGGAAGGGCGTCTACGGGAGGATGTAGTGAGTCATCGCATGTAAGGGACTCGAGCACCTGCAGTTTGGTGGGGGGCTGGGAGGAACCCCTCAGGTTCTGAGGAGCTAAATATTTGTGTGCTTGGCACAAACATGAGGGAATCACAGGGGATGCTGGAGAAGACATGAGAACCTCTCCACAGTCTTTTCTCTGTCCTGAGGGGGTTCCCGTGGCTTCCTCAAGGAGGCGGTGGTCTGGGAAGTGGTCTGCAGTGGCCAGTGGGGCCAGGGCTGGTTGTCCACCCGGGTGTACATTCTACCCACTTTGTGCTCAGGCTTCTAAGATGACCTGGTGCTGCTAGGTGGGGAGAAACAGGCTCTCTCTCTCTTAATGTGTTTTTATTAAGTGTTTGCAGGGCAATTTAGCAATATCTACCAAAGACTTAAAGACATGTATCTGACAGACCATTTTTCTGGAATTTGTCTCCCGGATATACCTGAAGTTGCAAGGCGAGATGGATGTATGGAGATGTTCATCGCAGTGTTATTTATACCAGCAAAAAGTCAAGATGACTCAGTATCTAATACTGGGCGTGGCCTCAGATGGTCACCCAGCCACATGGTGGGACAGTGTAAACCTGCAGGATGCCTTTCTCCACTTTACTCTCGCTTGGTTTTTTTCCTGACTCAAGAGCAGTTCTTCCAGTGTCCTCTGCTAGGTCAGTGCTTCTCAAAAGCAAATAATTATCTGGCCCTAAATATCAATAGTGCCAAGTGGGGTTGAGAAACCAAACCCAGGGTAGCACAGTGGCTGGAATAGGGTACTCATTAAATCTGTCAGAGATGAGCAGGGGCCAGTAATTGCTCAATAAATAACTCTGACATGACTGAAGTAAAAAAAAGAAAGAAGTGAGTCTAATGCACCAACAAGAAAGGAAGACTGAGACACACTTTAAAAAATAAAAATGTAGCCTGGTGTGGTGGCATGCACCTGTAAATCCCAACTGCTCAGGAAGCTGAGTCAGGAGCGTCACAAGTTTGAGGCCAGCATGAGCAACTTAGCAACACTCTGCCTCAAAATTTAAAAAGGGCCAGAGGTGTGGCTCAGTTACATTGCACTTGCTTAGCATATGTGGGGCCTTGGGCTCAAATCACAGGATCGAAAAGAAAAGCACAAAACAGTGCATATATTATTATTACTTCAGGGGTAAAATAGACACATAAATGAATATTTCTTGCCTACGAATAAGAAATGTATTTTTATATTAGAAATACATCCTATTATAGAAAAATACTGAATATATATAAGAGAAAGGAAATCTATGTAAAAGAACATACTCAATAATAGTTATATCCGTGAGTAGGGCAGAGTTTGGAGCAAAGAGCTCAGGAAGAGCCGTGCTTATTATGTCATAGGCTTTTGAGCTGTTTAGTTTTATGAGTATTTCACAATTCTAGAATGATCACCACCAAACCCCAAGCCCACAAAACAAAAATCAGGACTTCCTGGTCTGCCTTCGTGTCAACAAGGCTTGCACGTAGAAGGTGGCATTGAGAACCCCGTGGAGTGAGCCTTCTGTGTTGGTAATGGTGGATATGGGCTGTCACCACCTGCAGGGGTCCCTCCCAGAGGCCACTCTTCATCTCGAAGTTTCCAGCTCAGGTTTCCCATGGGGTCCTCTGGCCAGCTGTGGACAGGGGCTGAGCACAGGCAAAGGTAGGATGCACTTCCTGGGCCCCCTCTGTGGTCAAGGGTGACCCTCAATTTCTTGCCTGTTGTTAGCCAGAGATCTGTCTTCAGCAGATAGGCCATAGGCTGCCCGAGTGTCCTCAGAACCCAGAGCTGCCTTCCCCCAGAGTGTGCCACACAGTCCTTGGTGATCTAACCTCAGAAATGAGATCCATTGCTCCTGAATTCTCCATGTCCCCACAGACCAGCCTCGACACAGCATGGGAGGGGACTGAAGAAGATGTGAATAACCGGAAGTGAGATCATCGGGGCCATGTTGGAGGCTGATGACACAGTGTATCTCCCCAGAGCCGTGCGTTCCCCTGAAGGCCTGGCGTTCTTTGGTTGGCCTCTGAATGGGAGGGTAGAGGACCCACCTGGATGAATCTTGCTATATAGAGACAGGTGCTGTGAAGAGACACCTGGGAGGGAGGAAGAGAGATGGGTTTGGGCCTCCAAAGCACTGCTTGGGCTCCTGATCCAGTTCCAAGAATCCTGGGCAAACCATTGTACAGCCTGGGCCTCAGCATCGTCCACCCAGGGCCAGTGGTGACTGGACTGCCTTCCTCCTCTCTCCTCTCAGGGATGTAGTGATACACTTGTGGGGCCATCCAGAAGCCAGTGGGTACCATCCATGCCATCATCCCTGGCACTGTACTAGGCCCTTGCACCATATATACTTGGTGCAAGCCAGTAGCTCCTTTTCTGAACACATGTACTGAGTGCCAACCACAGGCCAAGTCCTTTGCAAGGCACAGTTCACACATTATATCAGTGTTTTCCCCAACACACATGTCAAGGTTGGCATTGTGATTTAAATCTAAAATATACCCCCAAAAGTCTCATGTGTTTGGTGATGGAACCTGATTGGAAGAAGTGGTAGCATGACCTGGGTGTTTTTTTGGTCCCTGGCTCTTCCTCCTCTCTCTCTACTTCCTGAGCAACTGTTCTCCATCAAGCTTTTCTACCATGCCATTTCTACTTTGGAGCCAGCCAAACAAGGACTGACCCCATTGGAAACTGAGACCCAAATAAATCTCTCTTCTTTTAAATTGCAGGTGTCAGGTATTCTGTCAAGCAACAAGAAAGCTATCTAATCAGAAAATCAGTAACAGGGAAGTAAGGTCATTGCTGTGACTATATCTGACCATGTGGTTTAGAAGCCTTTGGAATTTATTTGTTGTGGAGGGGAGAGTTGGCCAAGTTTGGAGAAATAGGCTGGAAAAACATGTTACAGCTCTTGGTTGCTATAAGTCAAGCTTGACGGGTGATTCTGAAGCTCAGACCAGAATGCTCATAGGAATATGGACTATAAAGGCCAACCTCAGGAGTTTTCAGTTGGGAGCAAGGACTACACTGGCAGTTGAACTAGAGGCTATGTGTTTTACATTCTGGCAGAAAATTTTGCTCTTGTCCTGAAAATTTGCTAGAGACTGAGATTGAGGGTAGTGAAAAATCAATTTGGCAGAGAAAATTTCAAGGTAGCCCAGTGTTCAGGCTGTAGCATGGGTACTGCTGACTGCTTTTAGCCAAATCTACAGTGAGAATCAGGAGCAAAAAGCAGCTATGAAAAGTTTAAAGTTTTACCAGAAAGGAAACATTTGCAAAGTCAGGCACAAGAACATTGTTGTAAAAAAGATTAGCTTTAAAAAGAACTCAAGTACTTTGTAACAGGATGATAGAAAAGATGGCTTAAAAGCATCTTGGGAATTGGCCAGACCTTCATCCTTTGCAAGCTCAAGGGTATAAAAGAATAAACTCCTTCAAAGGATTTTGTTTTGAGAAAAGAGGCCCAGGGTGCCCTGCTCATTCACTGCTGCCTCGGGAAATGTTTTCTTGAGTTTAGTCAACAAGAGTTCAGGCTGACTACATTTCCCCAAACTGCACAAGACTCATACCCAAATCCTGAGACCACCACAGCCACAGTCGAGGGGAAGACCCAGCTAATGCCTGAGGTGGTGGCAGGCCCTAGCAACATCCATGCGGTGGTGGTTGCACACACATGCAGAATGCAAGCATTATGGGGTCACAAGGTTTGGCCCTCGTTCTCAGAAGAAGGCTTGGGAAGCCAGGCAATGTGCTCGAGGGAGAGCAATGTGTGAAGCTGTGAGAGTAAAGCCAAAAATGCAGTGGTCACCCCAGGAAGTTGGAGATGCCAGAAATATGGAACCTCTGCTGTGGAAAACCATAGGCAGCAAGTGAAGCCAGCCCAAGGGGAGCTTACAGCTCACCACACCCTGCCCTGCATGCTGAACATTTAACATTTGCCCTGCTGGAGTTGGGTCTTGCTTTGGTCCGATCCCTTTGTATCCTCTTCTTTTCTTTTGGAATGGGAGTGTTTACCCTGATGCTGGAATGCCTCACTTTCTTCTTAAATTTCACAGAGGCTCACAGTTTGAGCCCCAGAGAAAAATTTGGACTTAGACCTTTGACAGTCCTGGAACTGTTAAGAATTTGGTGACTCTTAGTGATGGACAAAGTACATTTTATGTAATGAGAAAGGTAAGAAGCTTTGGGAAGCCAGGGGTATAATATTATGGTTTAGGTCTAAAATGTCTCCCAAAGTTTCATGGGTTAGGAAATGGAGCCTGGTTGGAAAAGGAGTCACCTGAGAGTATTCTTGTTTTGGGTCTTGTCCCTAGAATACTCGCTGCATCTGTCTGTCTGTCTGTCTGTCTCTCCTGGCTTCCTGACTGCCATAGGTTGAGCAGTTTTTCTACCAAGTGCTTCTGCCATGGCATTTCAGCCTTGGAGTCAGCCGACCATGGGCTGAACCCCTTGGAAACTGTGAGCCAAATAAATCTTTTTCAAACAATGCAAAGCTGACTAACACAGTTGGTAATAACATCACCCCACTTTACAATGGGGACTGAGGCTAGGATGATTAAGTACATTTCCCAAAGCTGCATAGAACTCGCACCTGGGTCTGCCTGGTTCCAAAGACTATACTCTTTTGCTCCCACATCTCATTTCCTCCACCCACTCTCTCCTGGAGAATACAGGGCCATCCAGCAGGGAGGTTGTGAGCCTAGGACCTCCTTACTCTCCAAGGAAGTGGAGAGCGTGCAGTCCCAAGGTGAGAAGCAGCTTCATCCCTGGATAGAGGGGCAGAGCCCAGATTCAACGCCCTCTAAGAGCCGGATTGTATTCTTTTCCCGGGACCTGAAAGCCAGCCCTCATAGCAGCGCAAGCAAAAACTTGTGGTTGTAACAAGAAGGAAGGAGGCTGGGGAACTTCCTCTTTGCCAGCTGGAACCATGGAGGGTGTCGAAGAGAAGGAAAACGAAGATTCTTGCTGTGCCAGAAGCCCTTAAGAAAAAGTGAAGACATTTTGCAAAGTTGAATGTAAAAGCACCCGAGAAAGAAGTTTGCCCAAAAGATGCTTTCAAAGGCGAGGAGGAAGCTCATCTATGAAAAAGCCAGGCCCTGTCATAAAGGCTACAGACAGACGTACAGAACTGAGATTCGAATCACTAGGATGGCAAGCCAAGCCAGCAACTTCTGTGTACCTGCAGAAATTGGCATTTATTATCCAGATCTGTGGTATCAATGGTGTGAACCCAGAGGTCCGCAAGGTGTTACGGCTTCTTCTTTGTCTTTGCCAAATCTGCAGTGGTACCTTTGTTAAGCTCAACAAGGCTTCAGTTAACATGCTGAGAATTGTGGGACCATATATTGCACATGGGTACCCAGAGATGAAGTCAGTAAATGAACTAACATACAAGTATGGCTATGGCAAAATCAGTAAGAAGCAAATTGCCTTGACCGATAATTCATAGACTGCTCAATCTCTTGGTAAATACGGCATCACCTGTATGGAGTATCTGATTCGTAAGATCTACACTGTTGGAAAACACTTCAGAGAGGCAAATAACTGCCTGCGGCCCTTCGAATTATCATCTTCCCAAGGTGGAATGAAGAAAAAGACCACCCATTTTGTGGAAGGTGGAAATGCAGGAAATAGGGAAGACCAGACCAACAGGCTCATTAGAAAGATGAACTAAGATATCTACCATGGTGTTCATGTGATTTGGTCGGCTAATAAAAACTGTCAGCTTCCAAACTGAAAAAAAAAACAAAAACCAAGAATGAAGCTGGGCTCATTTTCAAGGTTAGAGCTAATGCCTTGCAGGGAGGTGCAGTATGACGAGCCTGGTGGGTGACCTCAGGTGGATATGTACTCACATTCCATTCCTCTGACCTCAGACAAGTCGTTCATAGTTCTCAGCCTCAGTCTCCAGATCTGTAAAATGGTACAATCATACTAACTGCTAAGTTCCCTGTAAGGAAGAAATAAAACATAAGAAGTGAAAATGCCTGGCATGCAGTGAGGATCAGGTGTTGTTCTTTTCTTTGCTTCCTTTAATTCTCTTTTGATGATTTGAAAAAGCACCAGCTCTCTCTTCCCCCAGAATGTTCTCCTGTGGTCTGATAAACCATCCTCTGCCCTTTTGTCTTTCTGTGAAGCTCTAACATTCCCCCAAATGCTTTCCCAACCAATAAAGATCCTCTCGACACTGATGGAGGCTTAAATTTCGGTGCCCTGATAAAGCCACATCTGAAACCCCCAGGGGAATACTGGACATTGTGACAACTGGCTTGTTCTTGGCCAGTTGCTACTAGGCTGAGCCAGAGCAGGGCAGAGTCTATGCGTCTAGAGTGGAAAAACCCCAGCTCGCTGCTGCTGCAGCGTGGCTGCCAGCTTAGTCATTGTGGGCAGGCTGGGAGGCAGCTGGATTGTAGCAACGACAGAGGGCCCTTGGGGAGCAAGTGCTTCTGTCCTGGCGGGGCTGGGGGTGGGTCGGTGGACACAGCAGGTGCTCATCAGGACCCGGTGGGATCCCAGATCCCCCCCCCCCCGGGCGGCCCAAGGGTCTTGGGCACAATCGGTCCTCTGTGATGTACCTTGCTCACTCAAAAGTGCTTGGTTTCACGGAACCAGGAACGTCAGTGCAGGGCAAGGGACAGTGGTCCCCAGGAACCAGGGGGGCTGGGCCGGCCAGGCTGTGAAGATCCTTCAATCCTGGAACTTCAGGACCTTGTGACTCGGAACATTTCCCAGAGATCAAGCAGACCAGTCCGGGGGGGCTCCTCTGGTAAACCTACGGCTGTATTTCTGGGGGAGAAACAAGGCCAGGAGCCAAACTCAGGGAGGCAAATAGAAAGAGCACCGGCCGGGGAGTCAGAGCTCTGGGGGAACTGGTAACTCTGGCAAGGCCTCCCTGGGCCTCAGTTTCCCCACTGAAAACACAGAGACCACACGCTCCTCTAGAGAGCCTGACAGCTCCGAAAAGCTCTGATTCAGTGTTGGGTTTTTGCCTCATCCCTCACCATCTGGAGATCTGCCAATAAGCAAATATTTATAGAGCCCTTGGCATACTGTCAGGTGAGGCAGGAGAAATAAGTAATTTCCAGGCCGGCCTCTGCCTCCTGCAGCTCATCAAGGACAGCTGGACACGTACAGGCACACACACAAAAGTCACTGCCTGATGTCCGATGGATGGGATTTGTCCATCTAAAATGACCCCAGTGGTCTGGGCAGAATGTGAACCAGGCCTGGCAGGATGGCAGAATTCACTGGCCTAGGAGAAGGGAGCAGAATGACCCCCATGTAAAGCCTGGTGAAAAGTCAGGGCGCACACATACAGCTGTGCAGGTTGTGCACTGAACCACTGCAGGAGGCACCATTCGCACTGTGGACTGTATGACTACACTTCCTATGTGCAGCCTGCACGGCCTTATGCAAAAAAGCCCTGGAAAAGGTGCTGGGACAGGTGACAGATTTCTTCCAAGGCCACAGGAGCAGGGAGGAGTGGCTCCTTGGCTGTTCATTTGTCCCTGGCCTGTGAGGGACAGCTAGCTAGGTGGACAAGGCTCCGAGTGCTGAGGAAGAGTACAGTCAGTGGGGTCGGGCTTGGCATTTTCCTCAGTGCTTACTGGGATACTGGGCAGTTGATGGAACTCCCGGCGCCTCAGTTTCTTCCCTGAAAGTGACTTACTGGTTGGGGAGGAGTTGAACAGATGGAGTGTGTAAAGTACTTAGCCCGGGGCTGGATAGTCCATGCAGTTCGCACACTAGCCCTTGGGGATGCAGGGAAAGGATGGGCGGAGCTGTGGGGTGCGAGGAGGGGGAGGGGAGGGGGTGAAGGGCTAGGGAGGGGTGGGACGAGCAGGTCAAGCTTGGGCCATGGATGAGTCACTGCCAAATAGTAATATTTTTGCCCCAAACTGTAAATTTAGATGGCTCCAGGGCACCAGCAGGGTCTCCTGGGAGAACTGTTTTAGGAACAAATGTTTTGTGAAAAACCCTGGAGCCAGGGCCCCAGGGGACAGGAGCTGACTCCTCCGCCTAGCAGGGACCACGGCCTGCGTGGGAGCCTCTGGGCAAAGGAGCTGCGGGTGCGTGGAAAGGGTGGGCTGTCCTGGAAACAGGAGGACCCCAGGCGCATGGGGTGGGGCTGGGCTGCGGGTTCTGAGCTGGGCCATGTCGGCCACAGCTAGCTTGACCCTGCTGGCCTGCAAGTGAGGGCTGCAGCTGGAGCCTGGGGACAGCGGACGCTCCTCCCACTGACCTGGGGTCAGTCCCCAGCCTTCCCCCTCCCTTGGCTTCGTGCTTGGACCCGGGGGCATGGAAACCCTCGGATTCATTTTAAGAAGTTTCCGGGATTGATAATAATAAAGCTTCCTTAAAAACCAACTTTATTGCGATATAATTCACATATAAAATTCACCCTTTAGTAGTATGTGGTGGTCCAGGCTTGTAATTCCAGCACTTGGGAGATGAGGCAGGAGAATTTCAAGTTAAAGGCCACCTGGACTACACAGTGAGATCTCATCTTACAAAGGAATGGTGTAGAATTTAAGCCAGGCGTGGTGGTCCTCAGCTGTGGTCCCAGCTTATGGTTGTATTCACTACTAAAAACAGAAAGTTGAAGTCTCCAATTGTTATTATCGAACTGCCTATTTTTCTCTTTATTTCTGATTTCTGTCTTTTTTGGTTTTATGTATGTGGGGATATATATATATATATATATATATATATTCCTTATGTCCTCATGATAGATTTATCGTAATATCATATATGCTCTTCATTGTCTCTAGTAACAATTTTTGTTATAAAGTCCATTTTGTTTTATATTTAAACAGGCATTCCAGCTCTCTTTTAAACATTTGTTGCATGATAAATCTTCTCCCATCTTCTTACTTTCAACCTATTTATATCTTTCATTGCAAAGTGTGCCTCTTAGTTTGCTCAAATTTTTTTATTCTTTGATTGTAATGTTCAATCCATTTATAGTATTGTAATTATCAATGGGGTTGATACCTTCCATTTTGTTATCTGTTTTCTACGTGTCTGGTGTCTTTTTCTTTCTGCATTCTTCTTTTGCAGCCTTCTTTTGTGTTAAATAGATATTTTTGAATGAACTGCAGTAATCTCTTTCCTGTGGCTGGGATAATCCCTGACAATTGAAAGGAGGAGAGGTATATTTGACTCATAGTTCTAGTGGGATAAGTCCATGGTAGCCAGCTCCAAGGTAGAAATGGCATGGTAGAAGGGCATGGCAGAGCAAAACTACTCACCTGATGGCATCCAAAGAGCAGAGAGAGAAAGAAGGGAGGAGCCAGGAATGAGAATACACCACTCCAGGTCATACCCCTAGAGGCCTCTCCTCCAACCAGGCTCCATTGCCTAACAGCATAGTTGGCTATGAACTCCTTGATGGATTAATCCATTGATAAATATGGCCCACCCTACCATGATCCAGTCACCTTCCAAAAGTCCCACCTGTGAACACAAGACACTTTGGGGGAATATTTTAGATCTACACTATAAGATATATAATGTTAATGTACTTCTTAATTCTTTCACTATGTGTATTTTTATTTATTTTCTCAGGGGTTGCCCTGGGGATTAATTAACACGTTAGCTCAAAGCAATCTATTTTGTATTCATACCAACTTGATTTTAATGGTATATAAAACCTTTGCTCCAATATAGCTTCATTATTAACCCCTCCTCTGTACAATTATTGTCATACAACTTTCATCTTTATCCACTATCAGATTATCAACAATTCTGTAATTATTGATTTATGTAGTGGTCATTTAAATGTTAGTAAAGGAAACAAAAATTACCTCTATACCAATTTTAATGGTTGATAGTCTATATTTCTTCATATGGGTTTGAATTACTGGCTGGTATTCTTATCAGGCTAAAGGAGTCTCTGTAGTGTTCCTTGTAGGGCAGTATTTTTTGTAATGTAGGAAGGTCTTCATTTCTTCTCATCTTTGCTAGTTTTGCTGGGTATAGAATTCATGTTTAAAAGCTGTGTTCTTTCCCCCACCTTGAGTATGTCATTCTCTTTCCTCCTGTCATCCATAGTTATTTTTTTTTTCATCCATGGATATTGATGAAAAGTCAGCTGTTAATCTTCTTGAGGACCCCTCATACCTGCTGAGTCATTTTCCCTTGTGGATGTCAGTATTCTCCATCTTTTGCTCACTTAACTAAGATGTCCTAGATGTGAAGCCTTTGAGTTTATCCTCCTTAGAGGTCACTGAGCTTCTTGGATGTGCAGGTTAATATTTTATTCAAATCTTGGCAGTTTGCAGCCATTATTTCTTCAAGTATTCTTCTTGCCTGTTGGTCTGTCCCTTTGGACCCCCTTTATGCCTATATTGGTATACTTAATAATGTTCCAATGTCTCTTTTCAATTCTCTTTATTCTTTCTGCTAAACAACTATTTATTTTTCCTTTCTCAACTGGTCTGCCTTCAGTTTTCAGCCCCTCAGCCCCCATCCACCTGTCCTGTGAAACTGAGGACTCAACCCAGGGCTTTGCACAGAGCTACATCCTCAGCCTTTTTTATTTTTTATTTTGAGGCAGGATCTCACTAAGTCGCCCAGGCTGACCTCGAGGATGTGATCTCCCTGCCTTATCCTCCCAAAAAGCTGAGATCACAGATCTGTACCACTATGCCAAGCAAGTTTTCTGATTGTTTATTTCAATCTGCTCAAATATAAAGTTGAGTCATTTACTGGAAATGTAATTTACGGGAAAGAAAACAGAGGCTCTGAAAAGTGAAGACATGTTCTTGAAGGCACACAGCTGGTTAAACAGTGGAGTCCTTTTCTGATTCTAAAACACTTTCCTCTCCACCATACCCGTTTCCCAATCATGAGTAATTCGAGGTAATATATAGACACTCGTTTGTCTTTATATTAATTGCATTTTTTGTGTGTATTGAATTAATACACCAAACCTATGACTTTCCTCTTAGAACAAGACAGATATAAGTATTTAAGCTTAAAAACAAATCAATATAAAACCAATTATTAAGCAAGCTATGGTTCCAGTGGTGTGTTGTCAGAGCAAATGAGAATGATAGAAGTCGGTATGACATCACATCCCACCCACAAGCCCTCACGGCTGACACTGGGGTTTAGAAGGAAGGGCAGGAAAGGTTGAATTTCCTGTGAAAACAGAAACACTCTACATCTGTGTTGTGCAATATGGCAGCCACTGGCCACTCTGTGCACTTGAAACTTGGCTACCATGGCAGAAGAATTCTCTTTTAATTGCACTTAATATTAATTGGTTTAATTTGAATTTAAGCAGCTACATGTGCATGCCACAGAGGACAGCTCTTATGCAACACAGCTGCTCACATTCTGTGATCGTGCCGGGTTCCACCCATCCTGAGCAGAGTACGGCACAGGAGCCCCTACCCAGGGGTCAGCAGACAGAGGTCCCACCCTCCAGCCCTGGATTATGTGTCTGTGCATCCTTGCTTGAGAGACTTGATCTTTCTGTGCCTCAGTTTCTTCATCTGTAAAATGGGAGCAATGCCTTCCCCACATATCCATTAGGCTTGTGATAAGGGTCATGTGGAACAGGGTGGGGAGGAACGTTTTGTAAACCATAAAGGAGTAGGGATGGGAAGAGTTGGTTTAAGCAGTCTTTTTAGAGTGGACCAGTCCCTTGGGACAGGCTGCTCAGGGTGGCCTGGGGGTAGAGACGGGAGATGAGTGGGCTTTGGGGGCTGGGCTGGAGGAGGCGATGGGGGACGGGTAGGTGTTCCGACCCATGTGACAGCCATGACAGTCTGGGGCAGAGCTCAGTTGTGGGCTGTTGTGTCAACAGTGTATCAGATGATCTGCAGTTCCCAGGGACCTGGTCCCGAGCTGGGCCTGGTCCACGTGGCTCAGCCCTCATCTTCCCTCCACACTCTGCTGCCATGATTCCCACACATCCATAGAGGGCCACTCAGTCTTCCCGGGTGCTGGGGCTAAGTCCCTGCAGCAATCCTCGGTACCTCCCACCTCTTCCCAGCCCCTGGGCCCATCAAGCGTCCAGTCCTGTGGTCTTGACCACCCAAAGCCAGCCACTGCTCACCTTGGCCCATGGCCATCCTGACCCACGCTGTCACCACCTCCCTCTGGGCTCACTGCAGAGTCCTCCTCTCTGGTCCCACCCTTGACCTCCACAACAGATTTGTTTTAAATCAAAGTCACATCAAGTCTCATTCACAATCTCACAAAACCTCCTTTGGGAGAAGACCACCATCTTTTGGGGGGCCACCAGGCCCCCCTGTTTTGTCTTTGACCTCCTCTTCCAATACTTCTCTACATCCCCCCTTCCAGCTTCTTGCTATTCTTCTAACATGCTAAAGCCTCAGGGCCTTTGCACTTGATGTTTCCCTAGCCGGGAATACTCTCCTGCCAGCATCCTTATGACTTGCCTTTTCCTGCCTTCAGGTCTCTGCTCAGATGTCACCTTGTCAGAGTGGCTTAGGAAGGAGAAGGCTGGAGTCCACGCTGGGGTCCTGGGGGTAGAGACTGACCCGCAAGGTGTGGGCCTCCTGGAAGTGACCCAGGTCCATTCCAAGCAGTCAGACCAGCACCTTTAGACCTTGTGGCTATTTGTTTGATATTTAAAAATATACTAAAAGGGCCCTGCTGGGCTTTCTTACTCAGGGACCACACAACTCACCTCTCTCCTCGTGGTCTGTCACTCTGTGCCTCACCCCTGGTGTCTTCCACTCTCTCTGCTCCATCTGGGAACCTGAACCAGATTTCTCAACATTTTCTGATTCCATGAACTTGGGGAGCCCCATCACCACCATCTCTCTCCCCTTCTCCAGGAAGCCCCGAACCCTCCATCTCCCTACCTCACCCCGAGACCCCAGACTGCAGAACCACTCTCCTTCCTGTTTCTCATGGACACAGCGTCCATCTGGGAGCCCAGGTCCCTCCCTGTCCTAGACCCAGGAGAGCGGCCGCTGCTGGGCTATTTTTATCCCAGGAGCTTTCTCAAGGAGACGGTGCAGGGCTGGGTCCCTGTGGAAAACCTCCCCTCATGGGGAAAGAATCTAGGGGATTTTGGAAGAGGCCTGGCTCTGAGCCTTCAGTGTTTGCTAACTTATCAGGATTTTAGCTCTTCATGGACTGCTGTGGTTTTTTTATTTTTTATTTTTTAATAGGAATAAAGTTCTGGACAGGACCTGACGTTAACTGTCACATGGTGGGTGATCAGCCTGGGGTACCTGTCTATAGCAGGGTGGCAGCCACTTGCCATAGTGGAAACCTGGCCCATGGGCAGGTGTGGGAGGGTCAGGATGAGACCTGTTGCACAGACCCCAGACCCCAAGCTGACAGTGCCTCAGGATGGGAGAGGCAGTGGGGTCCCGGCTTTATAACAGGAAAACAACACTCAGAGAGGTTGAGTCACTGGCCCAAATCTCCAAGGCACTCATGCAAAGGAGAGACTTACAGCCAGGATTTGGGAAGCACCTCTCCTTCAGCTTTGGGTCACCCGGAGCTGTGTGACTCAGGCAAGCCACTTCGCCTCTCTGAGACACGTGTCCTGACACACGGGGTTGTCAGACTTGTCCTATGAGTGTCTGACTCAGTGAGATACCACAAGGAGAGAGTGTCACCTGCTCTTCAGAGGCCTCTGGATGACGTCACTTCCTGAGAGCCAGGTGCCTGCCTGGGTCCCCAGGCTTGTCTGTGAAGGACCCTGTACCCCAGTTTCCCATTGTCTTGGGAAGTGTCCTTTCCTAAGGCCTGAGAACTTCTGAGGGCAGCACGGTTGAGATGTTTGAAGATGACTGTTTTTCCCAGGAGGGAAAGTGTCTGGCTGGAAACAGCAAAACCTGGGCCCAGGTTCCCCGGGGTCTCGGCCTTCTCACTCAGGGTCTCAGGACCCTGCTGTGCCCCCCTGAGGGGAAATCTGTGGAGGATAAAAGGCAGGCAGAGCCTGACAGTGACTGACTGTGTGACTGGGGTAGAGAAGAGAGAAGGAAAGGGCTGGAGCAGGAGGAGCCTTGCATTCAGACCCCAATCCGGGAAGGACCAGCCTGGCTGCTGGGGGTTGTTGGGCCAAACCTTGTGCTACACCCTAGCCCGGCTGTGCCTGTCACTAGCAGAGCAGCCTGGGGTAGTGTGGCCTCAGTGAGGAGACAGTGGCAATCCAAGGCCATCAGTCACTTAAGCTCCAGCAGGAGGTCCAAGCCACGCACCACCTTCACTGCCACCGCCCAGCATGCTGGGCAGCTTTGGCAAACTCACTGAGGCTCCCTGAAACCTCAGATTTTCTGCACCTGAAAAGCAGGGGTGATATAACAATATGTGGGACTGGGGATTTGTTTTCCATTTTCTACAGCTATGTGACAAAGTAACCCTGGCCTCACTGGCTTAAGACAAAAATGCTTCGTTCTCTCTCACAGTTCTGTGGGGGAATGGGCTCAGCTGGGTGGCTCTTCTGCACTGCGGGTTGCTTAGGATATGTGTGTCTCTGGACAAAAGCTGAGCTCCACGGGAGCTAAAATGAGACACCTCTCTTCCTCTGGGGTCTCTATCCACGTGACCTGTCATCACCCGGTAGGCTATCGTGAATATTCCGGGGTAGTGGCGGCTGATAACAGCAAACATTCCAAGGAGATGGGCCTGTAAGCAGAGGCCGGGCGTCCATTGGCCATAGCAAGTCCGACAGCCGCACCCAGGGTCAGTGTGCAAGGGCCTGTGTGCCAGAAAGCATGACTCCCCATGGGTCACCAGCGTCACACACTGCCACTGGGTGTGGGTGGGGTGTTAAGTGATAAGGTCACTAAGTGCTCAGTGGTGTCTGTTGCCTCAACAGATGTGCCCATAAATGCTGGCCAGCCCCAGTGAGTTACTCTCTGGAGGGCTCTGGGGGTCAGAGGAGCTCTGAGGAGAACATGGCAGAGTGGCCCATAGCAGTGCAGCTGGGGAGATCTATGGGCCCTGCCCGGCCCCAAGCATTCCTAGGGAGAAGGTAAGTAAGTATCATGGAGTCCAGGTTGATGGAAGCCCAGTAGGCTGAAAGAGGCCTCGCAGGATGAGGGGAAGACTTTTTATCAAGGAGTTTCCCAGGGGGAAGAAACTCACAAATGGGATAGAACTGGGACAGCAAGTCCTTGGGAACTCTCAAGTTCTCATCAGTCAAAGGCTCCAGAGGGAGGGAAAGGGTGTAGTGGGGAGGCTTCTCCATGGTGAGTGAGATCAGGCTACAGGAACACCTTCTAGAATGTTCCTTGTGATGGCTTTAGTCTCAGGAGACTGCAGGGCATACAGTTGAGTGGATTCAAAGGACAATTGTGGAACACACGAGAGTTTAAGGGTCAGGTGGAGGGATGGTTTGATGGGTAGCAGAATTTGGAAGGGCAGGTGAAAATTTATGTTCATTATTTTAGGTAGTCTCTTAACCCCTCCCTGACTCCCTTTTAGAGATGCCAAACTCACACACCCGGAGATTTTTTATAAGGTACCCATGGCCATGCAGTTATTCAGTGATGACCCGGGAGAGTGTAGTAACAGAAGTCAGCTCAGCACAGCACACCCACATGGGCATAGCACTGGGGGGACCCTGGCACACAGGCCCAGCCAACAAGCAGAGCGCTCAGGGCCCACAAAACCAGAGAGCCCCTGTGTATCCACAGGGACCCATTGCTGCTGCCTCTTCCCCACTCCACGCCCGAGGCTGAGATCACTTGGCCTCCATCCAGCACCCGGGCTCCTGAAAGGACCCGCTGGCTTTGAAGTGTGGGTGACGAGAGTGGACAGCGTCAGGGGAAAAAGAAACAAAACCCTCTTCTTTGTGTTCCACAGGACATGAAACCCCAAGCAGGGGAGAAAGGACTGGGGTAGGGGAGAGGAGCCGGAACAGAGTCCCTTTGAGAGCCGGAGCAGGAAGGCTGGGGTAGGGGGAGCCCACAACAAGAGCCACAGAAGGAGGACGAGCCGAGGCCCTGGTGAGGAGAGCACGCCGGTATTCTCACCAGGGAGGTGAGGAGATGCTGCCATTGAAATAAATCTCAGCCGGGGAATGAGACGGAGGACCCAGGAAGACAGGCACTGGCTAGAGAGTGGGGTGGCAAGGTGGGCAGCAGAGACAGAAGCAAGGGCAGTGAACACAGGGACTTCAGTAGACTGGACTTGCACTGTCTATCACAGCCCCATTTTGTTTGCCCTGGGAATGAGCTCTCAACCTTTGGGAGCATCCAATGGAACCCACAGTCTTGCTTCCTCTAGCACCAAACATACCTGCAGATAAAATTTAAGGTGGGGTAAGAAGCCCCTTGAGGCCTGGCTACAGCCCTTCAAGGACACAGGATCTTAGTGAGCAGTCCCCTGGTCTGCTCTGCATGGTAGTTAGTAACTCACAGGACAGCTCTGGGGGACAGAGACCACCTTTTCACAATGCTCAGAATAAAAGCCAAAGCCCTCATCGAGGCTTGCAAAACTGTACCGCATTTATTGCACAAATACAGTGAGTATCCACTCCTACCCCAGGGCCTTTGCACTTGCTGTCCCTCTGCCTGGACCACCATTCCCTGCCACTTCATCCTCTTCAGGTCTCTACCTAACTACCACTCTAAATAGCACCTTTTCTTGCTCTCAGCAGCACCCCCAACTTGAGCACCCAGCCCATTATTTTACATCTCTACACAGTCTGTTCATTTCTGGTCACCTGCTTTAGAAGGTATGTGGTGAGAGGCCCACATCTGCTCTGTCACCTTCTGCATTGCCAACACCCAGAGCAGGGTCTAGCACATGGCAATCGCTCAACAAAAATATTTGCTGAATGAATGAATAATGCTAATCTGCTCCTCTCTGTCATCCAACAGGACGCAGATGTCGTTGTCAATTGCAAATGGAATTTTTAAAAAAATCCCCTGGAAATGGGGTTGTTTTTTGGAGCCATTTTCCCACGTAAACAATAAGCAAACATGAAGAGGCTGCTTGGGACCCACTGTGTGCTCGGGCCCCGTCCGGCTGAGGACAGGAACACGCAAAGGCTGGAGTCCGTCTCTCTCCAGAGTCTGAGGGCCTCGGGGTGTGGGGAGCCCTCGTGAGCCATGGTGACAGCTGGAACTTGAGGCCTGGCAGGCCGAGGGCTTTGAGGAAGACGGTGGCCCTCCTCCTCCTCAGGTTCCTTAGGGACCAGCCCGGACCTAATGGGATTGGGGGGGGGGGCGACTGTGTGACCCAGGAATCTGGAGGGGGCACATGCTGGACCTGGCTTCAGCCAGGCCTGCAATCTACCCGATTCAAGTAGCAAGAACTTGGGCAGGGGGAGGAAACTCGCTGGGCCTCCGTTTGGTCATCTGTCCGGTGGGGGCCAGGACACCTTCCCCCGTGCACTGTTGGGAGGCCAGTTATGAGGGACTGTAGGCCACCTTCACCTTCGTGCCCGCTGGGTGACCGCTTAAAATCTTCCCAACCTGAAATGCGGGAACCGGCAGAACGGATTCTCTTCCTCTCTCCACCTCCACATTCCCCATTGCGGAACCAGCAGCTTGCTAAATCAGGCCAAACCAGACACTGAACTTGGAGTTTTGTTTTTGGGGCAGAGACACCAAAAGAATCAGGGGCAGGAAGTAACTGTGTTTGCCTCTCTGGATTCTAATTCAGTCCTGGGTGTTTTCCAGCTGTGGGACACCTGCCAAGCACACAGCCACCCCGGGTCCTATCTGCAGAGCAGAGGTCCTGGAGATGCTAGGAGCTGCAGGGGGCTGGAGCCCCCCAGCCACGTGACACCTGTGTCTCCAGCCCTCCTGCGGCCACACACCACCCCCCAGGGCGGGCCACCGTGGGAAAGGGTGACGCCCCCCTGGCTTCCTCTCACTCTCTTCCTCCCTGAGGCTGCAGCTGCCCCCCCCCATTTCCTAAGAGAGTGGGGGCTTAGCGACCTCTCTTGGCAAATTCATGTAACAGCTGCTGGGTCAGAGGTGGTGGTGACAGAACCAAGACTCCCAGCTTTGGGGAGCGGTGGGAAAGGAGACTGCTCCTCTGGAAAAATCTTCCCCCTGCTTCCCACACTCCTAGTTGCCTACAGTTGGCTGCGTCCTTCATTTTCCCCGTTAGCCACTATCCAGGTGAGTTATGAGTGAGTGAGTATTGAGCACACACGAGCCAAAAGCACCACAGTGTCTTGGAACTACAGCAGGTGTAGACCAGAAACGTCTACAGGTCAGAGGGGCCCCCGGCCTTAGGCAGTGCAGTGTGGGATTCATCCATCCACCCATCTGTCCATCGGTCCACCCATGTACCCACTCCTCCATTTACTCACTGGTTCCCAACTGCTAGTCAGCATCCTGTTACTGTAACAAATACCTAAGGTACTCAGCTTTATCAGTAGGAAAGCTTTATTTTGGCTCATAGTTTCAAACTGTAGTGGACTGGGCCTGTTGCTTCTGTAAGTTGAAGTGGGAGCACGCATGAGGCAGAACCGCTCATTCCATGACCACTGGGAAGCCAAAGGGAGAAAGGAGACCGAGGCTCCAAAACACCCTTCAAGGGCACCCACCAATGACCTACTGCAACCCACAAGGCCCCAACTCTTAAAGAGAAGCCCCCAGTAACAAGCCTTTACCACATGGCTATTTCAGGAAAATTCAAACTGTAGCAATTATTGAGCTCCTCCATGGGCCCAGTGGCCTTCACCGCATGAATAGCAATAAAGCCTCTGGCCAGTGTTAGCACACACCTGTAATCCCAGCTACTCAGGCAGCTAAGGCAGGAGAATCGGAAGTCTGAGCCCTAACTGGGAGACTTAGTGAGACCTTGTCTCAAAAGAAATTTAAAAAGGGTTACCAGTAACCAGGCATGGTGGCTCATGCCTGTAATCCCAGCCCCCTGGGAGAATGGGGCAGAAGGATGGCAAATCGGAGCCCAGCCTCAGGGACTTAGCGAGTCCCTGTCTTGTAAAAGGGAAGGGTGCCGGGGTGTAGCTCGGTGTGAAGGTCGTGGGTTGACTCCTCAGTACAGCAAACCAAAATCACAGCTGAAGAAGGCACCTGCCCTCAGGAGTGAGGAGGAAGAGGACAAGGGGACCTGGACTCGAAGAACAGCAGGAGTCCACAAGGCCAGGAAAGGGCCTGCCAGCCGGAAGGAAGAGAAGGTGCAAAGGCCTGAAGGGTGGAAGGCAGTCACAGGGAGGTTCAGTGAGGTGGGCTGTGGGAAGCTGGGGTGAGAGGCAGGAGGTTTGCAAAGAGTGAACCTGGGATCAATTATCCTAAAGGGCTTCTGAGAGCCAGGCGTGGTAGCGCACACCTGTAATCCAAGCGCTCTGGAAGCTGAGGCAGGACAACTGCCTGGAGTTCAAGGTCACCCTGGCTACATAGCAAGTTCAGGAGCAGCCTAAATCACATAGTGAGACTGTCTCAACACACACACACACACACACACACACACACACACACACACACACTTCTGTACCACACCAAAGGGAGAAGATTCAGAAATTGCAGGCAGATTGGTGGCTCCAGGGCTGAAATCAACTGGCAAAGCCATTGTGTTCCCCAGGGCCCACTGTCTTGGTTTTCATCCAAATGCACATAGGAGAAGATGGAGTGTCCTCCCCAGCCTTCCTCTTTGCCCCTTAGCCTTGTACGTCTGTAACCACTGTGTCCCTGGAGGTATTGAATTTGCCACCTCTAAGGTGGGGAAACAAGGAAGCATCCTATGCAAAGGAAAGATACGGGGAGATGTTCCCATCAGAAAGCCATCTTGCCCCTTTTCCTCACTTTGAGGGCATGGGGTGTAACAGTGGGGTTTTCTTGTCAAGTTGCCCTTCCCAGCTGGGTTAACCTACTTGAACCTGCTCTCAAATCCTGGCCTCCCTGGAAACAGGCAGAAATGAGAAGCTCATGTGCTTTCACTGGGGTTCCCTTGCCCCCGTAGTTCTCTACAGTTGGGAAGAAGTAGGGCCACCTGGGGCCTTTGAGCACACACAGGCCCAGGCCCTCGCTTCCTTCGAAGATCCTGGGTTCCCGGTGATGCTAATCCCCTTCAAGGCTGAGAACCTCGCCTCTAGGACGTGGTCCTCACTAAGCCATTTCTCTGAAAAGATGCAGAGAGTGGGTTTTAGCCAATAGGGAGCTCCTGAGCGGACTTCCCCCGGAAGGGGAAAGGTGGGTCTTATTACACCCTGGGAGCCATCTTGTATTTAACAGCAGAGTTCACAGGCCAAGGCATAATACACAATCTTGGCAAGAGTAGAAGAGCAGGTCTCCGAGCCCCTGGCCACCCAGGACCATTTCAGCAAGCGTAAGGATTCTAGGCTGGAACAGAGATGAGTGCAGACAGCAACCAGCGTAAGTGTGGGCCAAGTGTTACCTGGGACTCCTGACATCCCCCCGGGATGTGTGGGCATCAAGAAATCTAGGGAACTCGTGGGTCCCAAGAGAAAGCCAAGCTCTGAGGACACATGGACCTTTCCAGGAAGGGCTCTCCAAGGGGCATTGTTCAAAGACAGTGGGGTTGAGAGTTAGAAGTTCTGAGCTTAGAGCCCCTCTGTCAGACAGAGTTTCCTGTGAGATTGTGTGCAATTTGCCGCCTTCTCTGAACCTGTGGTTTCTTGCCTGTAGTGAAGATAAGGCGCCCAGGGCTGTTCCAAAGGTTAGACTTAATCACTCCTATGAGCTCAGTTTCTTTCTCCACAGTGTGTTCCCAGTCTTTGTTTGATTGTTGATAAAAGGTTGAGATCCTCAGTCAAGGCTAGGTACAGCAGCATCCCGTGGGTTCAGCTGGCCATCGCTCTGCCTCTGTGGTCAGCGTCTTCATCCCTGGGCCTTCTCGCTGACGAGGTGGCATCAGCACTCACTGTGTGCAGGGCCCCGTGCAGAGGAGGCAACAACGAAGGCTGACTGGGCAATGCTGGGTACCTCTTCCCCGTCTTGAAGGAAAAGGGCAGGTTGCTAGGGAACACCTCAAGCTTGCGTTGCTGGAGCTATAAACCCATGAAATAAGCAACACAATTTTATACATGTAGGAGGGATGTTATATAGTAGGAAAAGAATTGGAATTTGAACTTTTAATAGAAAAGGCATACATCTAGATTTTTAAAAAAAAGAAAGGCTTGTTATCTGTTGGTGTTGGGTCTTCTTACAATGAGAAGCATCTGTAGCTCCCAGGTTCTTGCTACCTAATTTTGTTGATTCTTTGAAGAAGATTTTCATAAGAGGAGATTTCATGGTTTTATCTGGTATTCTGGCAAGTTTCCCTAAATAATATTGATCTGAATAGTCAAAGTTCTCTGAGTTGAAGCTAGAAATGAAGGTTTCCAGGTTTTACCACAGTCATCAGAACCAAACTCCAGGGGTTTAGCTTCACAATCTGAGGCCTAATGAGCCTTCCCGGGGATCCTGACAGACTTTAAGTTGAGGAGTATGAACTGAGGCTGTGGTGACTAGTGGTGAGTGCTTAAGGCAGCTGTTAGAAATACCAGGTTAGAGCCATTTGCGGTAAGCCATGTGAGTTAGGAAAATGGAGGGATGGTGTATCTGACATGGCTGACCCAGGGTGAAAAGATAAAAGTAAAGGATACTGTTCTAAAACATAGGTTCGCAAACTTTTTCTGTAGAGGACCAGAGAGTAAATAGTTGAAGCTCTGAGGGCTGTAAGGTCTCTGTCACAACTATTCAGCTCTGCCATTTGCAAAAGTAGCCATAATCAATACATAAACATGGCTGTGGAACAATAAAACTTTATTTATAAATGCATGTGACAGGCCACATTAGACAGTCTGGCAGTAGTTTACAGGCCTCTAGTTTAGCAGAATGATTTACTCAGAGCTGCTATTTAACAGCAGAATCTTTTTTTTTTCCTTTCTCATGTGGAATTTGACACAGTGTGCTCTGGCTAGGGTCCAGAGTAGAGAACCCAGAGACTATCTGTTCATTTCCTCCATTTCTCACCGTGAACCCTAATGTTCTTCCTCAGAATGTGCTCTACTGGCAGTTGAGGAGAGGGCAGTGGTGTCTGGGCTTAGGCCCTTTAGGCCTTGCTCTTGAATGAGTCGGTAACTTCCTGAGCCTCTCTGTGCCTAACACCAAGGCATTGATGTGAAAGAAGCCAGTGACAAGCAGTCACTGCTTTTGTTCCCAACCATGCCTGGACCCTAGGGGTCAGAAAGAATCTCCATTGTTTTAGTGCATTCATTCTCTTCTCTCCCCTGTCCCTTATCCCCTTTCCCCTCTGCCCTCTTCCCCTAAAGCTACAGTACTTAGCCATAGCCTGTCAAGACGTGGAGTTTACATCTCCACATTATACAAGACAAAGTTCAAGAGCTACGAGGCCTACCACAGGGATAAATACCACAAAGTCTTGAACACCTCGGTGAGTACTGGGGCACAGCCTTGAGAGCCCATCCAGACCCTGGGATGTTTTGAGTTGTGCGAATACCTTTCATGGCCACATCATGGGCACTGTTGTCTTGCTTAGGGATACAGTCACAGAATTAAGATGCATATCCCCAGAAAGAAGGCCAGCTTGGGTCTGGCCTTGCTGCCATCCCACCATATTTCCTTAAGTTTCTACTCTAAAGTGCTAGGAGACAGGAACTGTGATTGGAGTGGGGGAGTGAACTTCCATTACGGAGCAGAGTACAGTGATGAATGTAGTTGGCTGGTAGAGAAACAAACATGAGTCTTGTTTCTAAGAGCCACTAGAGGAGTGGGCACTTCCAGTGGTCTGGGAAGGTGTCTAAAATGCTGAACCAGCCAGCCAGTGGGGAACAGGGGTGGTGGGGTGATCCCCAGGAAGCAGGGGCAGCATTCCTGGAAGCTGCAAGTACAGAAAGACTTGCAGTGGTTGGGAAAGAACGGCCCTATGGTGAGTGCTGTGATAAAGGCAGCCAGAAGTAGATGGACAGGAGGTGTTAAGACACAACCTGCAGGTGGTAGGAGGCTGACCGAAGATTTCCAGCAAAGGAGGGTAACGGCAGCGCTCCAGCCAGAAAGGGGAGGACAGTACCAGCCATGCCTTTCCTCTGTTGCCGCCTAAGTGGCCAATGACCATCTGCTTTCCCAGGGCTGGGTCAAGTATTCCCACTGTACTCCAAGGGGCAGTATCTCCTCCAGAAGCTTGGGGGCCCCTTGTGTGCAGCAGCAGAGGTGGGTACCAGGGAGGGCCCGTGGTGGCTGTGGGTCAGGCATGTGGAACTCTGCCCATCGCCCACAGTCACACGGTTGGCAGGTTATAACTTTTGACCCTTTAATAAGGCTTTATATAGAGCCTGTTCCCAGGAGTTAATATGCATAAAGCATTTAGTCTAGCACCTGGCAGATACTGGAAGTGGAGCATAATTCAACTGTTAATTAGTTACCCATGTGGCTCTAAAGAGGAAAATTTGCAAACTTTAAGATTCTGGGCTCTTGGAAACATGATTGAGTCGCCTCATGGGGCAGTGAGATCTCAACTAATCTGAGGTGCACACTCACCTGTATCTCTGCAGGGACCCCTACGGGGTGGTGTAAGAGACCAGTCTCGAATTCCTTCCCCTCCAGGGCTTCCTTAACCTTGGCATCAGTGAGAACAGGTTGTGCACTGATCTGATAACTGAAAGGGTAAGTCGTGTTCTGGGCTGTGCTGGGACCCACCTTTCAGGACCAGTCCCCCCAGCATGCTCCTCTGCATGCGCTAGATATGAGTAGAATGTAGGAATTTGGGAAAGGAAGTGGAGAAACAGCTCCTAGTGTAGCTCAGGTCACCTCTTCCCTCGATGACTGTGTCCAGAGGTGTTCTCTAGTAGGAACCCAGTGTGTGACTGCTAAGGGAGCATCGGGGGGACAGGTTGTTGAATACTTCAGTGAGGTATCTGTGGGGTAGTCAATGGCAGGACGGGGGAAAGGCAGCGTGCATGTCATTCCCCTGCTGGGTGGCCACGTAAGTGCAGGGTGCATGTTCACACTGGAAATAGGGCAGCCCTCCCTGGTCAGGCTCTTCTCATGCTCTATTTGTCAACAGTTGTGTCAGAGTGACATGAACTACATTGAGGATGTCATACTGCAGTATCCCAACTCGACAGGACATTCATTGTAAGTGACCTCCAGATCTAGCCTCTCCTGGCCCACAGCAAGGGGTAGATTCAATGCATCATATTCTCGTTGGCCGCTGCCTTGTTCCTTAGGGTAATAATTTCTAGAAAATGAGAGCAAAACCTCATTGGGCAGCCTGGTCTGGTAGAAATAGAAGCATCCTATATTTCAAGAGCTTGGGTTCTTTCTTGTCCCAACTCTCACTTATTGTCTGTCAGGCCTAAGGAGTTGACATCTTTGTTTTGTAGCAATATGAAAAGTTGGGGTGGTTAGCAGAGTCCCTTTCAGGGTGGACACTTGTCCCTTTGAAAGAGGTTGAAATGTAAACCCTTGGTGAGGAGGGCAAACTGGGAACCACAAGTTCTCCCTGGGTTTGTCC
Source organism: Dolichotis patagonum (assembly GCA_004027295.1). Taxonomy (NCBI): domain Eukaryota; kingdom Metazoa; phylum Chordata; class Mammalia; order Rodentia; family Caviidae; genus Dolichotis; species Dolichotis patagonum. The sequence continues at coordinate 66,603 of PVJX010004881.1, forward strand.
ACAGCCTGCGGGCCACTGTGGCCCAGTTCCTAACCTACTACTGCAGAGCTCCTCATTGCCTGCCTATGAAAAATGTGAGTCAGTCTCGTGGAGGGCTGTGTGCCTGGGGACCCTCTGTATTGTCCCGGGAAGGTAGGGAGAACCAGGGGACACCTTCAGGACCAGGGAGGAGTTAACACCAATGGGACCTAGCTGAGGAGGTTCCGGGTGCCTGTCTTCCCAGGGGGGAGTGGCCCCACTGGCCCCAGTGGCCACACTGTCTTGTGTGGGTGCTGGCTTTTGACATTCGCCTATCATGCCTGTCTTCAGGTGGTGGTTCTCAATGGCTGCTGTTCTGCCTTCTCTGCGCTGGCCACGGTGTTGTGTGACCCAGGGGGTAAGCAAGAACACCTGGGCCCTGGGCCATGGGGAAAGTATCTGCGCTCAGGGTCTTGTCCCACAGCACTGGCCCTTCTCCGCTGATGAGGGCCTCTTCCTATTGCTGTCCAGGGGTTGGGATTCCTCACTTAATATGGAAGAGACACGACTGCCCAATGTGAAGTGGTCATGACAGAGGAAGCAAAATCACTCTTACTAGCTGGGCGTTTGGGCCCGACTGCAGCATGGATAGCCATGACAACCGGTTTAGAGTGTACAGATTTCCTACCATGTCCCAAAGCCTCAAAAGGCTAATTAGTTCTGGGCCAGATAAGATGGCAAGATTCATTCTCAGTCTCCTTAACAATGCCCAAGCAAGAGTCTCAGAGCTCTGGTTGTATGGAAGGAAGTGGCCAAGATGGAAAGAGTGGTTCTTGGATAGCCCTTCACTGGGGCTCGGTGGGTGGGAAGCACAGAAAATGAGGTCACCAAGTCTAAACACCCTCTTGTGCAGGAACCTTGACCTCTAGTGTTTGGCCTGGGGCAGGTCGGATTTCCCAATGACCAGCACTCTGCCTGTTAGCTAGCCTAGATTGCCTGGGACCCTGGATTCTGAGCCATTCAGGGTAACAGTCTTGCCTCTTCTTTCTTAATATACCCCCATAAGAGGAAACTAGTTTCATTGCCCACATAATGGCTGCGAGAGTAGACAAGTTTTATGGAGCCTGAGCCCAAGAACATCAGTCCCCAGAGGAGAGGCTGCTCAAGTGACCTCTCCTGTTGGGAGTTTGCTGCTAGTCTGGCAGTGGGAAGGTTGGCAGGTTCTGAGAGAACGTGGGCTGGTGGCTTCATCTCCTTGTGCTTCCAGATTGCTTCCTGGTCCCTACTCCCTTCCACTGTAGCTTCACGATTGGCTCCAGGGTGTTTGCATATATCGAGCCGATTCCAGTCGGCATGGAGAATCAGGTAAGAATGGGCCCCTTCCCTGTACAGCCCACCTAAGAAATGGACCGTTCTAGTGGGCACTGAGGAGGCACAGGGGGCCTCACTCTCCCTGTAATACGTGGCGAAGGAAGAAGGGTGGAGAAATCGGGGTGAAGAAGCCATGCAGGTCTCGCACCCTAGTATGAAGGTCAGCAGTTGGCTGGTTTGTGGGAAGGAGGAATCGGGGGTGGAAGCTTTGCTCATGGACGGTTCTCAACAGTCTATCTTGCAGTTCATTGATGCAGATACCCAGCCTTTGGAGCTCAATGTGGACAAACTAGAGCAAGCTCTGCTTGAAGCTAAGACTAGGGTAAGGAAGGAACCATATTTCAGGGGGCTCTGAAAGCGGTTGAGTACTGAGACTCTGCTAGACCTGCTCACCCTGACTTGATGGGCTGTCTTGTGTCAGAAGAGACAGTGCATGCCTCCTGGGGTGCAGGTCCTGGCAGTGGCAGCTTCCAGAGTGCTTCCCTGCCCTCCCTATCAGGAAATCTGGCACTGGCTCACTTTGGTCTCGTTCTGCGTCTTGTGTTGGGATTTGACCTATAAAGGATCTTTGGTTAAACTTGGAGTAGATGTAAAGGACTCACATTCACTCTTGCTTTTGGGTTCTTCCTAGCACAAAAACGTCAAAGGCCTCTTGCTCACCAACCCTGAGAAGCCTACAGGTGATATCTACTCGAAGGAATTACTGAAAGAATACCTGGAATTTGCCAAAAGGTACAACTTCTATCCCTTAAGACTGGCTGGCATTCCCTAAAGGGGTTCCCTTCACTTGTAGTCAGAAAATCGGAAGGGGAGGGAATTTTATCCTAAGTATTCTTACTGCACTCTTTGCTTTGTGGAATTTTGTAGAACTGAGTGAAACTAAAATGAAGCAGCAGCCCAGTGCATACCATTTCTAGCTCTCTGCCATTTCTTTCCTAGCCTCTTCCCTTGTACAGACATTGGGGTAGCAGTCATGATAGCTTTGCTGCTTTTCCACTTCTACAACAAAAGCACTCTCCCCGGCATTGTTTTCCCAAACTACTTGGGCTGAGGAGCCGGAGAAGATAGACCCTCAGCCCTTGTGGAAGGAAGATGTGTTCCAGAGTCCTAAACTAGCCCTAAACTAGCAGGTGATGTGCTCTCTAGAAGAAAGACTTATCCAAACTTTAGGATGAACTCAGACTGATTAATGGCAGAGAGCATTAGGGACTGTGGGGAAGAATTCAACAGAGCCGAGTTCAAATACCAGCTCTCATACCTGCTAGTTTAGGGAGTTGGCTTATACCTTACAGCGTTATTTCCCTTTTTGTCTGTGAGAGGTGGGTGAAAGGGTGAGGGGAGAATGGGTGACATGTGTGTAGTGTGTAGCCTACTGGGTGCATGCTGTGTGAGATGAACACACTCTAGGAAAATGTGCCTCTTCCCTCTGGTCTCTGCCTGGTGGCTGAGAATGTAGAAATGTGCTCCAGTGTGTCCTTAGGGTCCTTCCTACTGCGTCTCCGTATGACCACACTGGGTGCAAGTTCCCTTCTGATACATGGCGTCTTTTTACTCTACCCCTTGGAAGGGCTGGCTGGGCTACTGGGCTACAGGAAAGTCTGCCTTGTATCCAGGGAAGAACAGGAATGCAAATGAGTTAGAACAGCAGAGGGAAACTAGATCTTGTTCTCCCAACTACAGACATGAGCTGCATGTGGTCATAGATGAAATTTACATGCTGTCCGTGTTTGATGAGTCCGCCAGATTCCACAGTGTTCTGAGCTTGGAAAGGTGAGTTTGTTTCAGCTGGGATTGGGAGTGCTTTGCAGGCAGAGAACCTGGGCCTGCAAGCGAACTGGTTATGTGCTAGGAAGAGCTGGGTCAGAGCCAGCAGAGCCAAGATTCTTCCAGTCTGAATGTCACCCTGCATGTAAGCTAACTTGCGGGCCAGGGAGCAAGTACACTGTCAAAGGCCAAGACAAAGTCCCACAGCAGGTGCTCTTGGTAAGTAGAACACAGAAAAAAACAGAACAGGGCAAAACCATCTTTCTGTCTCTTTGTTCTGCATGTCTTGGTTTTGTTTTTCTGCAGTACCAGAGGTTTAAACTAGGGGTGTCCTACCCTTGAGCTATATCTCTAGGCCTTTACAAAAATTCTTAAAAGAAAAAAACCCCCTTGAGACAAGGTGTTACTAAATTACCCAGGCTGGACTTGAACTTGCATTTCTCTTCAGTGTCTGGGGTGGCTAGGATGACAGGTGCGTACCACCACCCTCTGTGCAGAACTTTCTGAAAGGTAATATTTGGCTCCAGGGCTAAGATTCCAACAAAGCCAGGGAAGGGTGTGCTGGGAGAAGGAGCAGCTTCACCAAAGGTGGGGTGGTCCGACCGAGGCAAGCACATTCTAGAAATGGTGGGTGGCTTGCATCAGAGGGTCTGGCTGCCAAGAACATGACTTTGGTGCAGGACAGCCCCCAGTTCAGAAGCCCTGGATTTTACTCTGTAGGCCCTTGGGAACTGTTCCATCTACTACTCCAGGAAGACCTTTTGGAAGTGATTCTTGAACTTAGGCCCTGTTGTCTTGGAAAGACCTCTGGTCTACCTTCCCTTGTCCTCTCAGATCCTCAAGTCTCCATCCTTCAAATAGTTTATAATTTTGATTTTTTATTCCCATTTCTCCAGTTTGCCTGACCCCAACAAGACCCATGTGATCTGGAGCCCCACTAAGGTAAGCTCCCGCTGCTGGGCCTTGGCTCTGCGGGGAAGCAGAACCAGGAAGTCAGAAGGCAAACAAATCAGATGTTTCTCCTCCTTCTCTTCCTCCAGGATTTTGGCATCTCGGGCTTGTGCTTTGCTGTTCTGTACACTCACAACGAAGATGTAGCCTTTGCTATGAGCCCCTTTGGCCACCTCCACAGTGTCTCTGGCATCACCCAGTACAAGCTGTGTCGCCTGCTCCGGGACAGAGGTACTAGCTGCACCCCAGGGCGGCATCACGGTCATAGAGAATCGCTGGATGTCCCTGGGTCCCTGATGTGCCCTCAGTATGCTGAGACGCCTTGTCACTGTCAGGTTCGACCATGGCAGGATGCCGAGTTTTAAAAGAAGGTGGGGTGCAGCTCAGGTGGGGGTGCCATCTGAAACACAGGATGGGCTTCCATTCTTCATGTTCAGTAGCTTTTGCTCTGCCTGGGAAGGCGAGGAGTTGTACTCTAAGTCCCAAAGGCAAGCGTCTCAGCAATAACTCTTTATGGGAATGTCTATTTTCTTTCCCCGGGGTCCTGGTTGCTTCAGGCAGAGATTACAGAGAAACATCCTGACTATTTTTACACAGCCTGGTCTCCTTTTCCAAGGTGGCCACACGAGAACTGCCACATGGGCAAGATGGCGTGGTTCGATCTATGGCACCTGGATGGACATTTCCCCCTTAGACCTCAACTGAATAGTGGCCTCAGAGGTTTCTCTTTAATGCCAATGCACAAGTTTGGAAAATGTCCCATTTCTTGAATTTCCTGGAATAAAACAGATGTCAGGCTGGAAGGCTTAAATTAAGAGCTGGTAGATAAGGAGACAATCTAATGTCACTAGATTGGCTGGTAGAGAAAATTTGCTTTCAATGCCGGGCAGGAAAGGAAGTGGATGGGGGAAATCCAACTGGATGCATCAAATTCTACAGGATGCCAGCCTGTTTAATATTTACCAGAAATTAGATCCCAGCCCCTTTGGACACAGGGTCTCAACTTTGGACATACCTGGGAATGACCAGGAGCTTAAATATGATTGTGGTCTCCATCCGCAAAGTTTCTGATTTAGAGCTAGAGAAATGATCTGGGGATCACGGTTTCTAAAAGTTCCCCAAGTGATTCTTCTAGGTTGTCAATGCTGAGAATCACTGGGCTGTAAGTACCCTGAATCCATCTAGATTCCACCAAGTTCTTTTTTTGAGGTTCAAAGAGCAAGTATATAAGAGACCTGGGTACCAGCTAACCTATGTGGTTGACAATAGCTATAGCAGTATCCACCCCCCCCCCCGGCATGGAGCACCCCCTTTGTCTGAGGGGTGTAACCTTGAAGGGAACACTCCCTGTGGACCACTGAAAAGGCCATTGTCTTCTCCAGAGCCATAGATAAGAGGCGGGGTGTTGGCTGTGGGTGCCGCAGTCCCATCCCAGGCAGGCTCAGTCCTGGGTGGTGGCTGGCACGAAGCTCAGGTAGGAACAAGAAGTTTGTCCCAAGATCTCTGAGCATTCTCTGCTCCACCTGTCCAGACTGGATTAACAAAGTGTACCTGCCCACCAACCGCTCCCGGCTCTGGGAGGCTCACGCCTATGTCACCGAACAGCTGCACAAGTTGGAGCAGCAGTACAACTTCAAGGTCATCTTTCACAATCGCTGCTCTGGCCTTTATATGTGGATAAATTTGAAAAAGGTGAGCCGTAGGGATGAGGTCAGGTGTTCTCAGGTTGACCTATCAGGGGCGGCTTGGGCTCAGCCGTTGCTCTGCCTTCCCTAGTTACTGAAACCCTGTACATTTAAAGAAGAGCTGCTTCTCTACCGCCGCTTCTTCAACCACAAGCTGATCCTATGTTGTGGCAAATTCTATATGTTTAAGAAACCTGGGTGGTTTCGCCTCACCTTTGCAGAAAGTCCCCCCCAACTGAAAGAGGGTAAGTGGTGCTGACTGTCCTGTCCTAGCATCCTTTAAAGATGCCCCATCAACTCCTCCGTAACTCAATCTCCAAGTTTTCCTTTTTTTTTTTCCGTACTGCGCGCTTGCAAGGCAGGTGCTTGTGCCACTGAGCTAAATCCCTGGCTAAGTTTTCCTCTTTAAAAAAAAATTTTTTTTTTTGCACTTATCTACTGGCTTCAGCCCTTCTGAACCACGTGTTCCCATTTTTGGTCATGCTCCTTTTGTAAACAGGAAGTGATTTGTACCTTAGGTATCCACCCGTTCATTTTACCCCTGGGTATATGTTTTGTGCCTGATATTGAGTGAGGCACTGGGGCCAGAAGTGAGCGGTGAGGGAGGGGGACTTTGCCCTCCTGGAACTGGCCCTCTAGGAAGTGAGGTGGCCACATGACCATGGACTTCCTGTTCTCTGGAAGTTACGGAGAACACGACTTTTAAAGTACTTATTGCTTCCTACGACATGCCAGTGTTGTATTTAACGGGACTACAGCAGTAATTCATCCTCCTGAAGGTTCAGGAAGGAAACACTAAAGAATTAAGAAGCAACAAAAGTACAGGTACAACCGGGTACGACATTCCACAGGGGACACTGAGATGCCCGGTAGTTTGGTGATATGAAGTTCAAAAGTTCAGGGATGTGACACGTTGATCTGGGAGTCTCATCCCAAAGCAGGGTGGGCTGAAGTTCAGCATCCCTGAACAAGAGGCTCTGGTGGTCTACGATGACCAGAGTGTGTCTGGCCCCATTCGTAAACTCATTAATTCTTTATTTCTCTTTGTCCCCATTTGGACCCTATAGCCATGCACAGGTTTGGGAAGGCCATAGAGGAGCAGAAAAAATACTGGGTAGAGAAGATGCTGAAAGATGCCGTAGAGGATGAGCCTCGGGCTGCCAGGTGTCGGCCTCTGGCTCCGGAGGACAGGGGCTCAATGGGTGCTACGAGTGAACAGTGGACTCCTCTAGGAACAGTGCCAACCGACCCAGTCATCAACCCGTCATCTTTGGAAGCTTCGCATCCATTTAGGCTTTCCTAGCTGTGATGTCTATAAAATGTTGCTTTTATTGGGGTTTGGGGTAGAGGGCATAGAGGTGCCTGGAGAGACCAAGGGAGCTCTCTGGGTCTCTTTTAAATGGTTTTATTTTTTTATCCAATGTCTAATAAATTCTATATTCTCTTACATTTCGGGCCTCTTCTCGTTCTTTGTATTCTTTAGCATCACCTTTGGGAGTGGGGTGATTTCTCATGCCTTTTAAATTTTAGAAACAGGTCCATGGTGAGCATCTGTCTGGGGCAGGGAGGAAAGAAGTGACCCCTGCCTGACGGAGCACTTTCTAAGTGCGGGGTGCAGCATCTTGGGGACCTCACCAGAGCACGGGTGCTGAGGAGCAGCTTTGGGTAACAATTATGGGTTTTCCTTCTCCTAAATACAGAATGATTTTTCCAGTTTTGCCCTATCAAGAAGCTTTTAAAACAAATCTTTGGAGAGAAGCTTGATGCCTTAGGCAGTTCAGGCTGCTATAACAATACACCAGAACCTAGTATTTCATCGTTCATAATTCTGGAGGCTGGAGAGACCGAGATCGATACAATGGTAGCCGGGTGCCTGGTGAGGACCTGTCTCATCACTATCACTTCACATGATAGGAGGGACAAGGAGTCTCCACCACTGAATCACCACTCCAAGGGTCGCATTCTGCTGTCATCCCCTGAGGGATGAGGGCTTCAAGTCCAAGTTTTAGAGGGACATTAACTTTCAGTCCCTAACGTCTGACATCTTCTGTTTCCATCTCAGGTGCTTGCAGCTGTTAAATTCACGCTCCTCTCTTGCGAGTTTCTCCACAAAGCCTTTTTATGTCTGAGCAGGGGGGCTCTGCACCCAGTCCAACCACGACTACCACTATTTTATAGGGAAGGGGTGGCGAACCCATGGCACTCGTGCCACAAGAGGCACAGAGCCCTCTGTTGGCACTCAAGCCACCCCAGACCTTGAAGGTGGGCAGCTGACATATTTTCCATATCTAAAAATGCACTTAGAAAATTCTGTAACATTTGCAGACAATCCTACAAGCCATCAGGAAATGTACAAGGGACTTTCTAGCATTGTAGTGGTCCACATGATAGAGACAAACTTGTGTTTTTTTCTCTAGAAAGAGCCAAATTTGAACTTGATCTTTCCTGCCTACACTGGTTAGATTTTTTTTTTGTTTTGGTTTTTTTATCGGTACCGGGGATCAAACTCACGACTGCCTGCTTGCAAGGCAGGCGCTTATGCCACTGAGCTAAATCCCCAGCCCCCATTGGTTAGATTTTAAAAACCTGGAAATGGAGCTGTTGGAATTCACGGAAGTGCTCTCTGGTCGGGTGTGGTGGGGCACACCCGTGATCCCAGCAATCCTGAGGATGAGGCAGGAGGATCCTTGCAAGTTTGAGACCAGCCTGGATTACAAAGTGAGTTCAAGGCCAACCTGAATGCACAAGGAAACCGTGTCTCAAAAAGACCCCCCCAAAAAATGCTACAATTGGAAAAATACATTCTATGACCTGTGTGCAACACTTGAAGATAAAAAAGGCAAAAGTGTGAAGAGAAGATGAAACAGAGGACATTTGGCAGTTCTGGAAAATCCTTAAAGTGTGGAATTCTCTGCCAAATAATTTTAAGTCGGTGAAAGTGCTTAGGATTGCTTTTCTTACTGTTTGATCTTACACACTTGTGAGCAGTGGATTTCAGCTTTGAATTATATCGAATCTGAGACAAGAAACAGACTCACAGATGACCTGAGTGCTGCGTGTGTTGGTCTCAAACTAATGAAGGAGCCAAGGTTTGACAAATTATCAGTATGCACATGACAGCAAAGGTCACATGAATTATGCAAAAGCACCCCAAATGCTTTACCTTCAATAGAAAGCTGTATCATGGAAAGCTCTGTTAATTGTTTTTCTTTTAATACAAAAGATGTTAATGTATGAGTGTTTTCTAAACTAAACCTCAGTGGTGAGGTTTACTTGTAGTGTTGACACTCTGCCATAAACTAAGTGGGTTTTGGGTCACAGTTTGGGCGCTTGGTCACTAAAAGGTTCACTACCATTACAATGCTAAAAAAGCTTTCAACTGATGGCTCTGCTGAGCCACTTGGATTTGTGAATAAACTCTTCTTCCATGGGTCCAGGTTTGCTTCTTTTACTTTCCAATGATGATTTTTTTTTTTGTTAGCCTCTTCAAAAATTAAACAGAAACATACCAAGGCATTCTGGTTCTTCACATTTGTGTTTGTGTTTTGTTTTGTTTTGTTTTGTTTTATAGCAAAGTTTCTCAGTACCAACTGTGGTCCTGTGGGGCTCAGGAAGCCTAGACACACTCTGGGGACCTCTGTAATGATAGCTAATGGTCTCATAGGCCCTGGAGAGAAGCAGTCATGTCTTCCATGGCAGGGACGGCCTGTGTCTGGCTTCTGTTCAACCAAAGGTTTAGAGGATAGCATTCCTAAGCAGGAATAAAAATGACCATCTCATTTATTTTTAAAAATTTATTAGTAACCAGGTGTGGTGGTACATGCCTGTAATCCCAGCACTCAGGAGGCTGAGGCAGGAGGATCGTTGTGAGTTTGAGACCAACCGGGGCTACAAAGTGAGCTCAAGGCCAGCCTGAACTGCATAGTGAGACCTTGTCTTAAAAAGACAAACAATTATTAGTACATGTTTGCAGTATATGATTATGTTCCTTGTAGGGATTGGCGCATGTAAATAATACATTTTATTCTTGATTCATTCCCTTCCTCTCCTCTCCCTCTACCTTTTGGTTCCTTTCCCTTTTGCTAAAAACCTTATCTCCCTTTTTCCTACTATCTTTTATTTTGATTTTTACTAGTAAAGTATTTTGGGCTTATTGCATTTATTTGCATTTCTCTAATGGCCAGAGAGGTTGAACATTTCTTCCATGTATTGACTGGCCATTTGTATTTCTCCTTCTGAGAAGTGTGTATTCATTTCACTTGCCCATTTCTTGATTGACCCTTTTATTTTGGGAAGTCTAATATTTCTGAGTTTTTTCTGTAGTCTAGATATTAGTTCTCTGATGATAGCTAGCAACGTTCCTCAGGTTATCTTTCCACTTGTTGGTTGTTTCCTTTGTTGTGTGGAAGCTTTTGAACTTTCTATGATCCTATTTCTTGATTGTTGGTGTTATTTCTTGTGCACCTGGGGTTCTGTTCAGAAAGTCTTTGCCTATGCCTAAGTATTTAAGAGTTTCTATCAGTTATATGTCCCAGAAGATTAAGGGTATCTGTTTTAACATTCAGATCTTTGATCCATTTTGACTTTAGTTTCTGTAGTACGTGGTAAGAGATATAGGTCTAGATTCAGTCTTCTGTAGGTAGACAGCTAGTTTTCCCAGCACCATGCATTAAAGTGGCTGTCTTTCCTCCAGTGTGTTTTTGGCACCTTTATCAAAGATCAGATAGCTGAATGCATGTGGGTTGGAGGGGGTTGAGACACATGTTCAGATACTGTATGAGAATGTGCCAGCTTCAACCAAAACTCATTAGGTTGGTGTGATCCAAGTAGAGGCAGAAGTATCTTTGAAGCTGGATACACATGTGGTGATGGTGGCTCCTTTAACACAAAAACTCAAGGTGTAATTTATATGTAGTAGAATGCATAGATCTCATGTGTACCACTTAAGTTTCAAAACTTGTATGCAAATAACCCATGACTTAATTAAGGTACAGACCATTTCTATCACTCCTGGAAATTCTTAGCATTTTTGGCTAATTCTTGCCCCATATTCCCCGATGAATTAACTCCATCGGTTTTAGAACTCTGTGCAAATGGAGACATAAGAATCTCCTGTGGCCAGCTTTGTTAATTAAGCATATAGTACTCATGTAGGTTGCCATATAGATTAGTAGTTCATTCAGTTTTAATGCTGAAGAGTATCCTATTGCATGAAAATGTCACAACTTATCCATTTACCCATGGATCGACATTTTGATTGCTTCTGGTTTGAGGCTATCATGAATCAAACTTATGAATATTTGGGCACAACAATTTTTTGTGGTTATATATTTCCACTTCTGTCAGGGAAACTTTTAGCAGTAGAATTTTTGGATCATCATAGATATATATTTAACTTCCTAAGAAACAAATAGTTTTTCTAAAGTGGTTGCACTGTTTTACATTCCCACAAGCAATGTACAAACCTTCTGGACATTTTCTTGATATTTGGTGTTATCAATATCTTTTAAGACCTTCTGGTAGGTATTCAGATTTCACTCATTTTCAGTTGCAGTCATCTCTGTTGAGCGCCTTTTGGTGCACCTAGCCACTCCCATCTTTTGTGACGTGTCTGATAAAACTGCGTTATTCTTAACACAAGCCCTCTGTCAGATACATGTCTTGCGAATACTTTCTCCTGATCTTGTGCTTTCATTTTCTTTTCTTTTTGTCTTTGTCTTTTTGAGACAGGATCTCATTAAGCAGTTCAGGCTGGCCTTGAACTCACTTTGTGGCCCAGGCTGGCCTCAAACTCGTAACAACCTCTTGCCCCAGGCTCCTGAGTGCTGGGAGTACAGGCGTTGCAACACCACGTCTGGCTTTCATTTGTATTTTCTGAATAACAGAAGTTTTGAAGTTTAACTTACTTTTTTCTTTTGTGTCTAGTCTAAGATTTTTGGTCACAAGCATTCTTTTTCTTTAGAAAGTATAACAGTTACAGTTTTTATGTTTAGGCCTATGAACCATTTCCGATAGTTTTTGTGTGTGATGTGAGACAAAGGTCAAAATTTTTCTCCATATAGATACATGGATGTCCCAGCATCATTTGAAATGTGTGTTCTTTCCTCATTGCGTGACCTTGACATCTTTGGTTTTAAAAAAATCAATTGGCTTTGTATGTGTTAAGCTATTTCTGGATTATTTCTTCTGTATCTATTGATCTATTAGCCTACTCTTATGTAATAATACAATATCCTGGTTACTATGGCTCCTGGGTAAATGTCATAGTTAGGGGATAGAAGTCTTCCAACTTTTTCTTCTCCAAAATTGCTTTAGTTTTTCTTGGTTCTTGGGATTTCCATATAAACATTAGAACCAACTCACTGATTCCTACAACATGCTGTTGGGATTTTACAGAGATTTCACTGAATGAATCACTAGATCAAGTTGAGAAAAATAAGCATTTTCCTATTCATCAGCATGGAATAGCTCTCCACAATTTAAGTGTTTAAATTCTGTTTTAGTTTCAAGTACACAGGCTTTACACATATTTTGTTACATTCATCACTAAGTATATTAAGCATTTTTGTGCTATTTCAAAAGTACCCATTCATTTCATTCTATATGTGTTGCTGGTAAATATGTGATGATTAATTGTACATCAACTTGACCAGGCTAAGGGATGCCCAGATAGCTCTTAAAACATTATTTCCAGGTGTGTTTATGAGGCCATTCTTGGAGAGATTAATATTTGAGTTAGACTGAGTAAAGAAGATCTATCCTCACCATGTCTAGGAATAAAATCCCTTGAGGATATAAATAGAACAGAAAACCAGAGGATGAAGGAATTTGCTCCATCTCCTTAAGCTACGCTTTCTATCTTCTTCCCTCAGACACTGAAGTTCCTTGTTCTGGGGTCTTGTGACTCTGGGGTGTACAGTCAGAAGCCCCCTGCCCTCCACCCCAATCTCAGTCTCTGGCCTGAGAGTTACACTATCAGCTCCCTCTGCTTCTTGGGCCTTTGAATTTAGGCTGAATTTTCCTCAACTTTCCTGACTTTCCAGCTTGCAGACAACATATCATGGGACTTCTTGGCCTCCACAATAGCATGAGACAATCCCTCTTATGAATCATATTGATTTTGTTTCTCTAAAGAATCGTAATGCAGGACCCAAGATTTAGTTCAGCGGCACAAGCGCTTACCTGGCAAGAGCAAGGTTGTGAGTTTGATCCCCGGCACCAAAAAAAAAAAAAAAAAAAAAAAAAAAAAATCATAATGCAAAACTGAGTCATCACATTTTTGCATATTGAACTTGTGTATGTCATGAGCCCAAAGGATCTGAGATTTTACTCTCAAGCAAATGTATGTCATGAATACTCACAGAAGACATGAGATACCCAGTCAGAGACAAAGGACAGCTTATTACTCACAGCAACAGTGGTAGCCAGTGAGGTTTTGCACCAGTTGCCCAAACTCTAGTTCCCAAAGAGGACAAGTGATGCCAGCACACACAGTGGAGTACACTGCAGTACAAGTGACCCAAGTTTAAGGAACCTGGTTCTATTATAACAAGCAGTAAATCTGCCTGAACGTCTGCCTGGAAGGAGACATGATTTTTATTATACTGTATGGCAGGTAAACCTACTCTTCCCTCTGAGGGGAGACTGTTTGCTATCCACACACCCTTGAAAAGACAGCTTTGGCCAAAGGTAGTGAAAATCTCTGCTTGCAGCTAAAGCAGGCAGAAGTATGCAGGTCAATGAAGGACCATCTCCAGTAATACTGATATGTTTTGACCTTGCCATGGACACTTCTTAGCCCTAGTAAGTTAGAATTTCTTTAAATTTTCAATATACTTGTACAATCACATCATCTATGAATAAAGACTATTTTAATTCTTGCATTTTATTTATTTGTTTGTTTGTTTATTTATTTATTTGAGACAGGGTCTTTCTGTGTAGTTTGGGCAAGCCTTGAATTCACTCTATGGCCCAGGCTGGCCTCAAACTCACAGGGATCCTCCTGAGTACCTCCCAATACTCAGCCTCCTGAGTATTGGGATTACAGATGTGCACTAGCCTGGATTATTGCTTTTAAATATCTGTGGCTTTTTACTTTTCTAATAGCATTGCCTAGGACATCCAGAATAGTGTTGGTTAAACGTGGTGAGAGAGGACATTCTCGCCTTGCTCTCAATCTTGGATAGATTGAGTTCTGTCTTTCACTCTGAAAATAATGTCACCATCGGCTGGGTGTGATGGTGCATACCTGGAGTCCCAGCATTAGGGAGGTTGAATCAGGAAAATCACTGTAAATTCAAGCATTGTCTGAATTACACAGGGAGACCCTGTCCAAAAAAAATGTTACTATATATATTTGCATATTGCCTTTTCTCTGATAGAAAGGTTTCCTCGTTTCCTAGGAATTTTACCATGGTTAAGGGTCGAATTTTGTCAGATGCTTTTTCCAGAGATATCGCTTTTCTTTTTAAATTATTAATGTAATAGTTTTCTTGGATAAGTGCTCTGCTCCTAAGTTGCACTCCCAGCTTTGATTTTTACAAAATGTTTAACGGATAATATTTACGCTGAGCCAAACTATGATCCCAGCACTCTGGGAGGACAAAGTAGGAGCACTGCAAGCTGGAGGCCTGCCTGGGCTACATACCCTGCACCCCTCAAAAAAGGTTAACTTCATATTCCTGCAGGAAGCCCCATTTGGTCACAGCCCATCAGCCCTTTCTTTCTCTACTTTTTTTCTTCTCTTTTCTTCCTTTCCTTTTCTTCTGAGACAGGGTCTCACTATACAGTTCAGGCTGGCCTCAAAATTGTGGCACTCCTGCAGCCCCAGCTTCCTGAGTGCTAGGGTTATAGGCAAGGGCCACCAGCCTGGCTTCACTGATTTTTTATTTTATTTCATTTTATTTCATTTCATTTCATTTTATTTTTTTGAGACAGGGTCTCAGGATGCAGTTCAGGCTGGCCTTGGGCTTACTTCGTAGCCCAGGCTGGTCTCAAACTTACAACGATCCTCCTGCCTAAGCCTCCTAAGTGCTGGGTTTACAGCAGTGTGCCACCCCACCTGGGATTTGACTTATTTTTTTTTACAAGGATTCCTGAAAGAGTGATATTGAATGTTTTAGTTACAATTCATGTGTCTGTTTCTCCCCCTGGGAAATATCCACTGTATCCTGCTGTCCAAACCCCGGTCCACATAACTGTCTATACTTTAACTATTCTTTTCCTTCTGCAGTGAAATTTTACCAAATGCACATGGTGGGAACTTCCAAAAGCATGAAAGAGGAGTCACCCAGTCCTGGGCAGAAGCTCCTGCACTGGGAACTTACATACCTTGCCTGTGCATGTCTTCATTGGTTGCCTGTTTTTGTTTTGTTTTGTTTTTTGTTTTTGTACTGGGAATCGGGCTCAGGATCTCATGCTTGCTAGGCAGGCGCTGTGCCGCTGAGCTATAGCCCCAGCCAGCTGCCCATTTGTATTCTTTGAAACATTTAGAAGAAGGCAGGAAATGCATTTCCCTGAGTTCCATGACTTGATCTAACAAATTAACAGAGTCTGGGGACTCCATAGCCGGTTACCAGAACTTCCAGAGGCCTGGACTCGCCCCTGGTGTCAGCGGTGGGAGTAGCCTTGTAGGACTGCGCCATCATCACCGGGTGAGTCACCCTTCCTTTCCAAGAGACGATGTCAGAATTCAACGGCAGGAAACCCAGCTCGCACCCTGCAGAACTGCTCGCTGGTGGGGAGGAACTACCACCCCTTTTGGGGTCCCGGAAGTGACCCATGTTACGAGTATAAGGGAAGAGAAACTAAGTCTGTGTTTCCTCTCCATCTTGGAATGCCAATTAAGATCTTGAAACCAAACCACTGTACTTTGTTCCTTGACAGAGGTGAAAAGTTTTGCTTGTTCTTCCATGACTAGAAGTACTCCAACAGGCCCCAGCGAGAAGTCCACACCGCTTATGTGGTTTTATTTTCAGAGACTCCCGGTCTCACTCCCGCTTGAATCTGCAGCCTTTCTCCCAAACCCAAGGACCAACCATACAATACTCAGTGCAGTTCGTCCATGTCCACCCTCCTGCTTCCAACCCCTCTGTCTAGCTTGCTGCCTAGCTTGCTCATCCTTCAGAAAGCGACCTCCAGTTCCCAAGAGTCCACCATGAGTGCCCGCATGGGGGTGAGTCTTAGGTTTCCAAGGCAGAGAATGCCAGCGCCTGCGGGGTATGGTTAACTTCCCCCGTGTCCGCTTCCACGACACCCACTAATCCCCCTCCTTTCCTTTTTAAATTTGAGATGGCATCTCTATGTGCAGCCCAGGCTGGCCTCACACTCTGGGACTCAGAGACCCTCCTCCCTCAGCATCCGGAATAGCAGGGACTACAGAGGCATGTCCCTTTTATAACAGCCATCACACGAAGCAGCAGCCTTTAGACCAACAACTAGCCCCAACCACCAGCTTGCGGCTACAGGTATCCGAGATATGCACAAAACTGGCGTCGTTAAGTCTACTCATCTCCTTCTCCAGAGAAAAAGCCACAGGAGGAGTGGCAGGAAGACAGCCTTCCCAGCCACGCCTGCCCTGGGGAGCTGCTTACTTCCTTTCCCGTGGGAGATCCGCAGAGGCCTGGGCACCCTGCACCCAGTGCCAAAATTCTGCACGCAGGGCGCAGGCAGAACACAACCCACGGTTCCCAGGATGCGTGGGACGCAACATCGGCCTCCCTCAGATAAGGATAGCTGAGCTCAAGTCAGTCAGAGGCAGAGGCAGGAGAGCTCTGGGCCCTCTTGTGTCTGTCAAGAAGGACGTGGATTTGCAAAGACGACCTACCCTGCCGCCCCTCCCACCAGAACACAAAGGCTGCAGAAACCTGGGAGCCCCCTGGGGCCTGGCCAGTAACGAGGGATCTCCATCCGTAAGCATTCCTGACTGTGACTGCACTGCCATTCCCTTGTTTTCCCCAAGAGCCGCCCGTGCCTTTCAGACACTCAAAAGTCCCTTTTTCTCTAGTCACTTCTCTGAATATCCGCTGTTCTCAGTTGACAATGTGATAGAAACTAAGATTCACAGCCACCTCTGTGAGAACCACTCATTTCCTGGGTGCCTCCCAAGTACACAGGACAGATACCTGTCAGGGGCGTGGCAGTCCGCGCCTGAAATCGCACCACTCGGGGCGGCGGAGTCAGGTGGATCGCAAGTTCGAGCCTGACCTAGGGAATTTAGCAAAATTCTGTCTTAAGAATTAAAAAGGAGGAGGAGTATAGCTCAGTGCAAAGGCCCTGAGTTAAATCCCCCAGTAAGCCCCCCCCCAAAAAACACCAAATAAAAATCCATTCCAAACAAAACAAAACTGTCAATGAGTTTCTGCTGCTCTTTGGAAGCCCAGGGACCATGGGGACGCAGGGGAGGCGCCCTGACCGTGAGAGGTCGCCGTGAGCGGAGGTCTGTTTCCCTCCGGCCTTTCCCTTCTCGCGCTGCCCGGATCTGTCTCGCCAGCGCGCCCGGGAAGCCTGGCCCCACGGTGCGACCACGTGTGCGCCACCAGGGCGCAGGCCCCGTGGAGACGACCTCACCGGGTCCCGGAAGCGTGGCGTGAGCAGGCGGGCGTCCTGGGCCCCCAGGTCCGGGCGCGCGGGGCGGAGATCCGCAGGGTCCTCACGCGTGGACTGATCCCGGCAAAGGAAGCGTACACGGGTCCGTCCGCCCGTCTCCGAGTTGGTGGGACCCTCGCTTCGCAGAGAAGGAAGCGACTGGGCTCCCCTGAGCACCTTGGCGCCAATTGCACTTCCTGCGCCTGGAAACCCGGGGCTGTCTCGCTGGGCGTCCCCGCCGGTAAGGGTCCTTGCGGTACGAGACGCCCGCCCTCGTCGGGCTGCAGCCTGGTCGCGAGCCGCCGTGCCCCCGCTCGGAGCCGGGACCCTGGCCGTGCCGCCCCCACTCAGATCCGGGCTGTCGCGAGGAACCGAGGTGAGCACAGGGACGTCCCCTACAAGCTGGGGAACCCCTCCCCCCAAGACTTCGCACAGCAAAATGAAACCGCGGAGAGCTCCCTGGGTGTCCGGGTTGTACATTTATCATCTGTCGCGTGGAGGCCCGTGCTTTGGGGGCAGGAAAATCGGCGCAGATTTCTGATAAAATGACTCAGTCTTGAACGCGGGCCACGAGCCAGGATTGTTCTAGTCACAGTGCCCAGGGCTTTACACGCGCGCGGCCTCGATGCTGCCCCTTGCGGTGGGGAGTAAGTAGTACACCCTAGTGCTGGCGGAACCTGCCGGAGCAGGGAAGGGCGCGCCTGCGCAGCTGGGAGAGCGCCTTTCCAGGGCCCGCGCCTCCCTTGGGAGTGAATGGCCGATGCAATCCCTGGCGTGTAATAGTGATCACACACATGGTTACAACTCGTAAGGGACACAGGAAGCATAAACTTAAAGGAAGGCGCAGATAACTTAATAATTAGTTGGGCAAAGCTTGCCTTAGGCCCATATATTAGGGAGGCTGAGGCAGGAGGATCAAGTGACCAAGCTTAAAGATGGCCTGAATAACATAGCGAAACCCCGTCTCAAACAAAAGAAAACAAAAAATAATAAACAAAACAAAACAAACGAAAAAACCCCAGGAGCCATGAAGAGGTAAATAGAAAGAAAACCTTAAGACTTCGACTCATTTTTGGTGCTTGATGCCATGGAAACTCTTTGAGCATGGGGTGCTGTTGTCTTTTTGCAGATGTTCACTCCACCTCA
The DNA here is from genome assembly GCA_004027295.1 of Dolichotis patagonum. NCBI lineage: Eukaryota > Metazoa > Chordata > Mammalia > Rodentia > Caviidae > Dolichotis > Dolichotis patagonum. The sequence goes on from PVJX010004881.1 coordinate 85,064, forward strand.
GAAAGAATCCAGGGCACCTGCCACCTGTCTGGCTTCAGCCACCACACAGGACGTGGGCAGTAGCTACCAAGATGGCCTGGAAAAAGAATGCCCCAGAAAACCAGACCGGAAGCTGCCGGGCCTGTATGGAGTGGGGGACCCCACTGCCATGTTCTCCTCCGACAGTTCCTGCCTGTCCTCTAGAGGCAAAGTCATCAAATGGTTCTGGGACTCCGCGGAGGAGGGCTACAGGACCTACCACATGGACGAGTATGATGAGGACAAGAACCCCAGCGTGAGTGAAGCGCCACCTGCTGGTCTCGTTGGGGAACTGTAGGGCGCGTACCTCACCTTGACCCATGGGAAGCATCCAATTTATTACTCCTGTCGGGTTGGAGTTCCGGTCCTCGGACTCCATCGGGCTTCTGATGTAGCTCAGAGAGCTGCAGTATATTGGGCCTCTTAAACCACATGGGATAGGAACTCTTTGTTCCCTGCTGCAGCTCCAGTGCCTAAATGAGTGCTGGGACCTGGGACTCAGATTTGTGAGGGTGGAGGTGAAGAACTACCACATAGATTCTGGCCCACAGCACCAACTATTTGACTTAGATGTGTGTGTGTGTGTGTGTGTGTGTGTGTGTGTGTGTGATTGAACTAGCTACTTAACCTTTTGTGAGTTTTGGTTTTTCTCTGAAAAGGGATAATAATGCCCCACAGTATGGAAGATCAAGATTAAATGAGATCAAGCTAAGTGTAGTTTCACACACCTGTAATCCCAGCACTCGGGAGGCTGAGGCAGGAGGATTGCTGTCAGCCTGAACTACACAGTGAGTTCAAAACAAGACAAAATAAATAAACAAACAAAAGGCTAACTGAGATCAGATATATGGTGTTATTAGCATGTGGCTCACTATGTAGTGTACTCAATAAATGGTAGTTACTGTTATTATCTGTCCCCAGTGTTATACACTATAATTAGAAATACCTTTAACAGGTCAAGGAATTGCACCTTTTCACAATCTTTATTTGCTGAGCATCTACCATGTCCTGGCACTGTTCTAGGTGCCAGATCAAAAGCCAAGTTCCTATCAGACATGTTTGGGGTTGGGGAAGTATGGCATGGAGGGGGTGAGGGGCTCTGACACGCACAGTTACTGGTGGACAGGCTCTCGTCCACGTGATGTGGTAGCTGCCTTCTTCCAGGGCAAATTAACCGAGAGAGAACGAACGGCCCTGAGTCCCCAAGATGGGGGCTGCAGCTTCCTTATACCCTAACCTTGGAAGGGCTGTCCCGCCACTTCTGTGTATTCTGTTCATCAGAAGCAAGTCACTAGGTGCAGCTCGGGCTCTAGTATAATAGGAGAGAATCATGGGAGCTGCAGCAGAGGCCGCCTTCCACCAAGAGTGAACCGTGATATTTTTTGGGGAAGAGCATTCTGGGCAGAGGCAGCCACAAGTGCAAAGGCCCCACGGGTGGAACCACGCTGGATGAGTTCAAGGGATGACGAGGGACCACTGGGGCTGCAGAAAAGCCAATGTGGTGGGCCGTGATTTTGGCCGGATTGCCGGGTGGGGGTCGTAAGAGGTCCTGAAGGGCTTTCTGGGTCACGTGGGGTGGGAAGTATGACCTGATTCCAGTTTTTAAAGGACGGTTGGACCCTCTATGGAGACCAGACAGTAAGGGAGGGGTGGAGGGAAGAGGTGAGGCCAGCCCTGCCACGCGCTGGGTGAGGAGTTACGGTGGCTTGGACCGGATCTCAGTGGTGGGTGACAGCGGTTGGACTGTGCAAGTATTTTGAAACTAGATCTGTCAGGACTTGCAGATGCATTGGCCGTGGCCAGATGAACCCGCCAGTTTTTCTCACAGGAATCCGAACCTCAGCTCACCCAACTTCTCCGTTTTCAGCTTCCTCTTCTGCTCACTCTCCCCATTACTCAGCTCCCACGAGTGAGCTGTCCATGGCTTGCACCAAGTTGCTGTGGGGACTCTGTAAGGGCGAGTCCTGTCCTATTCCACCTCTCCCAGGAGAACACATGCTGTATGGTAGCTGAATGTGGTGGTACACTCCTGTAATCTCAGCACTCAGGAGGCTGAGGCAGGAGGATTGCCATGAGTTCAAAGCCAGCCTAGAATACATAATGAATTCAAGTCTAGCCTGAATATAGGGAGACACAGTCTGCAAAAACCAAACAAAATCAAACTTCATGGTGGGGACCAGGTGTCCTGTGATGTTGTTTGGCTGAGGGTGCCACTGACACCTCCACTCTTGTTTCTGTGCCTCTTGTCTCCAGGGAATCATCAACTTGGGCACCAGTGAGAACAAGCTCTGTTTTGACCTGCTGTCGAGACGGGTGAGTGTGTGGCCCCTGCTGGGTGGCTTCTTCCCGGGAAGGCTCCCCCACAGGAGCCAGCTGTGGGCTGGCAGGTTCTGGGTCGGCCTCAGGAAAGCTCCCTGCGTGAGCCCGAGTGAGTCACTTCCGCACACTGATCCCGATTCTTCACCTCCTCAGGCTCTGTCCCTGCCTTGGTCCCCCTGCTGTACGGGGTCCCTGATCTCAGAAGGAACAGAACCGCACGCCCCAACTGTGGCTTTGCCAGTTCCCGTGGTGTAAATTTCCACTGTGTGAAGTGCACAGCGCTGAGCTACTGATGTGACGTCACTGGGTGACAGGGTTGGAAGAGAGGGACAGTGGCATCGCTTGTGTAGCGTGTCCCACCCTGCAGCCACGTAGACAGAGTGACCTCGAGAGCGCTGGTAGTAGAACAGTGTGGTAACAGACAGGGAGTGGTGATGTCTGCGTGTCATTCCCTTTGTTTTTAAGATCATTCACTAGCTGTCATTCGTATTAATTCTTTAAAATGTTTGTTTATAGCACAGTTTGAAGACTCCCTGACAGTTCCGTAATTAGATTTCTTGTCTGGAATCATGGCGTCACCTGTAATTCCAGCACTCAGCAGGCTGAGGCAGGGGGATTGTTGCAAGTTCGAGGCTAGTTTGGGCTACGTCATGAGTTCAAGGTGGCCGTGGCTTCCCGGGGCGGCAGGAGGGAGGGATGTGGCTGATGCCCATTCTTTCTCCCGGTCCCCCTGCCTTGGCCCCTGAGTTCTGAATCTTTTGTACCCAGGACGCCTGAGGTGCCACTGGCTGTCTCAGCACCTGATCACGAGGCGAGGGCCTGGAAACTGCGGTTTTGCCATGCTGTGGGGTTGGGCCATGCCTGCAGCAGGACAGGGTCCTGAGACCCTCTGGAAGCTGGAACCATGACTGAGGCGACAGCAACCAACTCTGGGGCCTCCTCTGCCCTCCCCGAGAAGCTGGGTAGCACAATCCACCAGCACTGCCTTGCAGCTCAGCCGGCTGACTTTGTAGGTGACAGTGTTCTATAAAGAGCACTGGACCCGCAGTCGAAATTCTGGATCTGCATCCTTGTAATCCCAGCACTGTGGGAGGCTGAGGCAGGAGGATCACAAGTTTGAGCCCAGTTTTGAGCAACTTACTGACTTAACAGCACTCTGTCTCCAAAAACAAAAGGAGGGAAACTGAGGGATGTAGCTCAGTGCAGAGGCCCTGAATTCAATGCCTTGAATCACCAAAAACCAAAACCAAAGCCAAACCCCCAAACACCTGGGTTTCAGAGTTGCTAATTGTGTCACCTCGACAGAATTCCTCACTGTTTTTGAGCCTCGGTTTCCTCATCTGCTAAGTGGGCATGAGGCTCTGGTGCTGTGTGGATGCAGACAGCAGGGCCAGCCCCAAGCCCTGCTCTTCCCTCTCTGTCTGCAGCTGAGTCAGAGCGACATGCTGCGGGTGGAGCCGGCCCTGCTGCAGTACCCGGACTGGAGGGGACATCCATTGTAAGTAGGGGCCGGTGGGTCTTGGCAGGGGCAATTTTGCTCCCCCAGGGGTGAAGGCAACGCGTGGACATGTTTGGACTGTCCAGCCTCGGGAGATGCTACGGTCTCAGTAGCAGAGTCGGGGACACTGCTGCTCTTACAGCACCCAGGACGGCCCTGAGACGAAGCACTGTCCAGCCCCCGACTGCGGCAGCGGCAACTTGAGAGGCCCTGCCAGGGAGCTGAAGGGCCAGGCTTGGAGACCTGGCAGTCCTGGGTCCCCTGCCAGTCCCAGCCTCATCTCGGGGTTCTTGTGTCGCCTCCGGGATCCCAGGCCTGAGGCATGGGAGGGCGTTCTGGGGCGGAGCCGTCTCTACTCTCTCGGTAGCTTTGGAGAAGCCAGAGTCAGCCTGGGTGCAGCTGGCTGGGCCATTTCCTCCCTTTGGTGGGCAGAGGTGACTAACACTTGTCCTGGCCTATCCTGAATGAGCGCTTCCCGGCCACAGTCTATCCTAAGAAAGGGCTCAATGGCCAGCAGGACTTGACCTCAGCTCCGTTTCCAAAGCACATGCTCTGCCTGTTTTTCGGTTTCCATTTGTGTGTTTTATTAGCACGTGTTCGCAGTACACAGTGACCACATTCTTCGTGGGGAGTTGGTCCAAGTACACAATACATCTTCCTTCTTTTTCCATCCCTTCCCCTCTTCCCTCCCTCCCTCTCTTGGTCCTCTTCCCTTTCGCAAATGATCTGTTTATCTTTTATTTTGCTCTTTGTTTATACTCTGGGTTCCTCATAAAAGAGACCATGTGATATTTAGGCTGGGGTGTGTAAGGGGGTGCTTTAGTTCATGTAACGTTATGATCTCAAGGCCAAAGTCCATATTCTCAAAACACTGGGCTTGGGCATAGACTCTGCCACTTCCCCAGCAAGAGACTTGATTCCTTCGAACCTCAGTGCTGTATCTGAAATGAAAATAAACAAGAGTGTAACAACTTCCAAAAACATCTGCATAAGTAAATGTTCAATAAATGTTAGTAATAAGAACTATGATAACAGTTGCTATTAAACAATAGTGATTATTATTACCACCAGCCAGGCCTATATCTTCCTTTTTTCTTTCTTTCTTTCTTTCTTTCTTTCTTTCTTTCTTTCTTTCTTTCTTTCTTTCTCTTCCTTCCTTCCTTCCTTCCTTCCTTCCTTCCTTTCTTTCTTTCTCTCTCTCTCTCTCTCTCTCTGTCTCTCTCTCTCTCTCTGTCTCTCTGTCTCTCTTTCTCTCTTTC
>PVJX010004882.1:0-90340 GCA_004027295.1 Dolichotis patagonum
TTGTCCTCTCCTCTCATCACCTACCTCCTTCATGATTCTGCTGCCGGTGACTTTTAAGAAGGTGCTTCATGGTCCTTTGGAGTTTGTCATTAGCATCTTCTTTGCACAAGAAGGGGTGAGAGCAGAATAAAATTTACAAATGGGAAGAATGGATCCTTCCAGAAAAGAGGGAGCAGCTCCCAGGCCAGAGCAGGCAGAGTTACCTGGCCCTGCAGGTACCTGGCAGTGCTCACTGCTGTATTATTAACTAACACGTTCCATTAGCCCTCGTGCCTGATGCAGCATTGCTCCCGCAGGCTGCCAGTGTGCAAGAGAGTAGCGCCTTTCCACACGCCCCCAGTGTTTCACAGAGTAAAATTAAGTCACTAAGTAGTAGCTGCAACCCAGCATTTACAACTCCCGGTGTTCTGAATAGCCACCTGCCTGGAAGGGCGCTCGGGGTGGGGGTGGGGGTATAACTGAATAAAATATTGATCAATGTGTACTTATATCTCTCCTCGTATAACATTTTACTTGATCAGAAATCAGCACTCAGATGAAGGACTCACTTTGCACGTGCTGCTACGGATGGTGACAAACAGCCTCCTGCCCCCTCCTTTCCCTCAGGTGGACAGGGGAGGTTGTCCTGTTCACACTTGCGTTCAGGATCAAGCGTGGCATGGGGGTAAAGGAGTGCGTGTGTATGGACAGAGCAAGCAGCATCTTATTCCAAGATGCTGTGTGACTTTGGGTAAAACAACCTCTCTGTTTCTGCACTATTCAGCATTAGGGGAAACAGTGGAAAAATCCACACACAGATGCATCAGATGCTTGAGCTCTGAGCCCCTCTCACCTCACTTAAGTTACGGGGCACCCTGGCATGATATTGCCCTCCCCCCCACCTTGGCTAGCACAGCTTTACTACATGGGGGAACCCCAGTCAGGCCAGCACCTGGATTACGTGGCAGCTCATTACAGGGACCCTCAGCTCCTCCTCTTGGGCTCTCAGAATTACTTCCGCCAGCACTTTGTCACTCCGTTAAGTTAGAAACTAAGCTCTCCTTTCACAGGCTTGCACACGGGCAGGTTCTTTGGGGACACAAAGTGACAGCAGATGACAGTGACCTGAAGCCTTAAGTACACAGACGTGTTCTCTGTCACTGCATTGAACACGTGACGCAGAGGGGTTGCATGAACGACCCTGTCTCTGTAGTTTTAACTTCAATACTGACCTAAGATGTACCCATTTTCGGTGCACTATTGACATTGATTTAAAATATGAACAAGACACAAATGGCGCTCATTTCCCCCCTTTTTAATTAATTACTTTGCTGCAAAATAAAAGTGGATAAGCTGGCGTTCTCAAGAGGCATTTCAGTTTAGGAATTCTTGTCTCCTCCAGCCATAGGTCTCTTAGCCTTTGTTTGTAATAAATTCTTAATTTCAGAATTTGCTTTTTCAAATGACATAAACTGCCTTGTGGTATAGTGCGCCTCCCGGAAAATAAAAATCCTGTGTTCAAAACCGTGAAGAGAATGAAGCCGTGTGGTGGCAATATCATTCACATAGAGGCAAATCATAGCTTTAAAAAGTAATCAATGATTTACTCCTTATGTTCATTCAAGTAGTGTGTTCAAGCCTCTTCTTGGTAGGAAGGGCCTTTTTCATAGCCTGGGAACACAGCTTTAAACTGGGCATAGACCCTGCTCTCAAATAGTGGCTAAGAAATGTGAGCAAATGTGTCATAAACCAGCCATGGATGTGCAACAGATGGGAGACCTTCAGAGCTGTGGTCTGCAAAATCCAAGACACCGGAAGTTGAAGGAGAGCTTTCTTAATTCCTTTTGGTGAGAAGAAGGTGAGATTCAGGAATCCGTCCTGACACTGGCTTTTTAGGATTCCTTGAAATCCGATTGGGATTGCATCATGCAGGTGGGGTGAAGGAGGCTGTCCCAGGGATGCTGGGATCCTATGTGATCAAAGGCAAAGCAGAAAAGCAAGACCCACCCAGTCCCAGTCCGCCATGGCCAGAGCTAGAAGTGTGTGAAGAACATCAGCTGGACATGACGATGGTGGAGAGATGGCAGGTGGGGTCCCTGTGAGGAGCTGTGACCATCTAGTGGGTTTATCCTACTCAGCGATGACCATCTGTCCAGCCATTGTGAGTCAGGCCACGGGAACACAAAGCCTCATTCTTCTGCTCAACCACTAGAGCGACATATTCCAGTGAGGCAAAGGAATCAACCTAATCTTTGCTCACAGTCCGTCAGGGAGACAGTCACCATCACAGAAGTACACAAAGAAGTGTGATCAGAGTTTTGAAGGAGGTGGACACAGTGCCAGGGAAGCACGGAGGCCCAAGGGGACCCAGGGCCTTGAGCAGCACCATCCAATGAGTCGTGCAAAGATGGAGATGTTCTCTCCATGCTGTGACATGACAGCTATGACCACGTGTTGCTGAGCATTTGAAATGTGACCAGCAAGATGGAGGCTCCGGAGTTTCAGTTTTGTTACAGTTCAGCTAATTTGCATTAAAATGTTGACCTGCGCCTTGTGACCACTGTACTTTCCTCCGGTTACATGTGCAGAGTTCATTGCAAGCCCGTGGATGACAGAAATTCCTTTCAGCACTGCCATGCCCTGAGGCCAGATCTCTCCTCCCTCTGGAGCCCATGGGTTGGGCACTTCAGGGGGGGCCCAGGGAGCAGGGATACCTGAGTGACAGAGAATGAAGTCTGAGAGCTGCAGAGAGGTGACTGGAAATGTCCATGCTGCTTCCACTGGTCACACGTGAAGGCTAAGAACTAAAGGTGGCCTCTGCAAATGTCCAGCCAGTGTTCCAGGCCACTGGTGGTCAGCATTGGGCATCTAGATTCTGGGGCTGAAGATGGGCTTGAGATCCTTGAATCTCCTAGCCAGCGGCCTGAGCATTTCGCAGGGTGAGTCATCCCAGCTCCAAAGGAACACGGGCCATTTACAAAGAAATCTTTTTTTTTTTTTTTTTTTTTTTGGTACCGGGGATCGAACTCACGACCTCATGCTTGCCAGGCAGGCACTTAAGCCACTGAGCTAAATCCCCAGCCCTACAAAGAAATCTTGGTGCACCGGAGAACTAGCAGAGACCGAGTGCTCTGTGTGCTTTGTCCTGGCAGCGCCCAACAGCACCAGGAGAAAGGGCTCACATCCTCTTCACTAAGTTGGGAAGCCTCAGGGTCTGAGCGCCGCCCCAGGGGACCCAGGGAGTTAGGTGGGTCACTTCACTCACTTGACAATGTCTCCCTGACATAGGACCGAGACGCAGATGTGTCCTACCACACCTGTGCGGCCCAGGTGCATGCTGGCTTCACAGCCATCTCAGCTTGTGCTTGGCTTCTGTGACCCAGGTGTTCCGATGATCATTTACAGATGTGACCTCAGCCAGACGCAGAGTGCAGGTTCCCAGGAGTCCTGCTGTCCTGGGAGCCGGTGGAACCGTCCGCCTTTCCCCTGGCTCATTACAGCAGGGGGCTGGACCCCGCCATTTTCTAAAGCTTCTTATTTCCTAGAGGTCAGCGTGGCTTGGGTATGAAACACACACGTTCTAGAGTTGGGGAAAGAAGGGGCAGCCTGGCTCTAGGACACCCCAGAACATGGCTGTCCAGTAACGACAGTGCCAGCAATAACCACACACAATTGTATTATTAACTTACCATATAATGTGTAATAATGGACAATAATGTAGTAGACGAACTTGTGCATGGTGGCTCATGCCTGCAGTCCCAGCATTCAGGAGGATTGCCGTGAGTTTCAGGCCAGCCGGGTTCCATAGTGAGCTCCAGGCCAGTCTGAGCTATAAAGTAAAACCCTGCCTCAAAAAACCAAGTAATAATAATGTGCGCTATATATATCAATATTTATAACATACTATATACTATCCATATTTACAGAATATTATATATATATGTCATACACTATATATTATATATTATATATTATATACTATATATTACATATATATACTATTATTATATATTATATACTATATATTACATACATAGTATACTATAATATATTATTATATGTTATATACTATATATTACATATATAGTATACTATAGTATATTATTATATATTATATTTATTATACTTATACACTATATATTATATTAATTTATTATATAGTATATATTATGCATACTATATATTATATATTTTATTTTATATATTGTATATACTATATAATATATATTTATATTATAAAATATATACTATACATTTATATTATATACTATCCATGTTTATAGTGTATTATACACTATCACATATAATATTGCTATATATCAATATGTTTATAATAGATACAACATAATGTATTTATGTCATATTAATTTACCACAGTGACATCTTACATAGTTATATATTATATTATATGAAACTATTATATAGTATTTTTTTGTTTTGCCTTGTTTTGAGACAGGGTCTCCCTTTGAAAACCAGGCTGACCTTGAACTCACTATGTAACCCAGGCTGCCCTTGAAGTCAGGTGATCCTCCTGCCTCAGCCTCCCAGGCGCTGGGATCAGATATGCATCCCCATGCTCAGTTCTTCTACTATAGTACTAGCATGTAACAGGATAAGGATTTAATAAGTCGTGCACGTGACATAATCACATGGGAACAGGGTGATCCCATACTTGCTTTGTACTGCATCGTATTTCCACACAGTGCTAGTGTGTGACGACATACACAGTGCAGTACAGTGCAATACAGTGCAGCAGTCACTGCCGTGCTTCACACTGGCCTTGAGCTCCGTGCAGCCCCAGGAAGCCGACTGGCCTTGCAGGGCCCAGGAGTGCAGGGCTGTGTCAGACAGGACCCTCCTGGCATGAAGTGGCAAGCCGTGTCCTGCAAGGGGCCTTCACCTGCCGGGAGCCCTCCACACGCTCTGGGGGGCTGGGCGTGTCTGGAAGTGACAGCCAAGCAGAGGCCACTGCAGAAAGCAAAGTAGGCTAAGTCACCACGCAGGGCCTGAAGGGTGGATTAAGTTTCTGCAGTGAGGGTGGTTAACCGACATCTCTGCTGGAATGTGGTAGCAGGCGGGGGAGCAGCCCAGGAAGTTGTCTTTGAGCACCTCACCTTTTCAGTAGGAAATGACTGCCTACTCGGCCTGCTCTAATCTTCCTGGTTGATGGCGAGTCACAGTGACAAGGACAAGGCCTGCAGGGACAGAGCTGCGCCTGGTGCTGTGAGCACAAGCAGGTGACGCTCTCTCAGTCACGCTTGCTGCCCAGAGCCTCAGGCAGGTGGGGATGGGACAGAGGCTTTGTGTGTGGAAGATCTCGCTGCAGAGGCCGGCAGGGTTGGCGTGGGACCGGCACTCTTCAGTCACCCCTGGAACTGGGCAAAGAAAGGGCTCCCTCAGAGCTTCTCAGCCCAAGAGAGCCAAGGTTCCTTCCCAGAGTCCACTCCCTCCCTCACCTGTGGCCAGGCGCCTTTTCAAGACCAGCTATTAAGACAGTATTTTGCTTCTCACCAGTGCAAGAGGAGACCTCTGACTTTCTTACGCCAATGGAAGAGGCTGGAAGGAAGAGGCTGGGAAGAACTGGACTGCTTTGGAGCCCAAAGCTGTCAAGGTGTTGCCAGTTTAGGCTGATATTCTTGGATCCCTCCAGCTTGTTACAAACGGATTGCCTCAGGTGGCTCCTCCAAGGCAGAGGAAACTCATCTTGACCCTGGCCTCCGTCTAGGCACCATCCCACTGAACTTCACCCTGAATCAGCCGAACGCAGGTGCCCTGGACACTCTTAAGTGTGAGATATTGTTCCTGATAGTCACTGACTTTGGGGGAGTTTGTCTACAGCCTTAGGGCAGCCATTGCCGAATAGTACACAGCAGCATGGCTGTGTTCGGCTGGGTTTTTCCTTCTGTCCAGAAAGGGGGAAAAAAGTTTTATTTGCAGTCTCTCAGGTGACAGGATTGTGCTCGCCACCATGTATCCAGGAATGCCATGTTTCTATCATTTTAATGTGTATCTGCCTAAATCCAACACCCTTCAAAAAATGCTCCCTGGTAATTACAACTTTCATTTATAGAACTCTAAGTCCTTAGCAATAGCCACTAATCCTGACTCTAACATGCCTGAGCCCCATCAAATCTCTCTAGGGTGAGACTCTGCTATTTATGTTTAATTACCCCGGCTTTACAGGTCACCAAAGTCTCTGTTTACAGTCCCCTAAGTACCTCTGTGCCATCGCTTCATCCTAACAACCTGCAAAACCAGAAAGAAAAATAAAGCCTAGAATTCGAACATGAAGGATATGAGAGAGAGGCGACTCATTCTGGTGTTTTTCATTTCTCTTTTCTTCCTGTGAATAGGAAGGATTGACATAAAGAAGTACTTCAAGAGCTGAACTCTCCTACCGACCACAAATGTAGAGAAATTCTGTATATCTTTAAATGTTTTATATGTCCCAGTCATATATAATTTATTATGTTGTGAAGCTGAGTCCTTCTTTGAATGAAAATTTTACTGTCAGAGCCCAGGGTACTTTAGTTTGATGATTTAAAATTCCCAAAGCACTCGAAGCAAATAGCACGTTTTTATGACACTGTGTTTGTCCAAGGGGTCAGTTTTCAGTGCAGTAGGAAATGTCCCCAGTAAAACTATTTCAAAGAGAAATATGTCTCCCAGACTAATTCTTCCTGCAGCAAATGCAGGTGCAATCCGAGATAGCACTGGTGTCCATCTTTCAAGAAGGCACATGGTGGCCGGGCCACTTGTTTATCTCACTCGGGCTTTGGACAGGGTCTGCAGGGGGTGCAGGCAGCAGCCTGTCTTTGCCCTCACTGGGCTGTGCCTCCTGGTTTGCCACAGCGAGGGAAGGTTAACGATGATGGCATACAGATGTTTACTCATGAGGATTAAATGAGACAACTGTTTGTCAAAGTGGCTCGTCCTTGGTTTTTGCTGTTTCACATTATGTTAAAGACTCGACTTGGAGTAGAAATCAGGCCAGTGATAGGATACGACCAAATCCAGTACAAAGAAGAGGCCCAGGAAATTACTGGGCAGAGATGTAGGAAAATCCAACCAGTGCTGCCGTGACTGAGCAGCCAATGGCCTGGGCACCAAAGGGAACAGGCACAGCATGAACACATTGGTGACCAGGATTTGCTGAAGAAAACGGTGTGCGTAGGGAACATAGTCATACCTTGACCTCAGCCCCTTCCTTCTCTGTATTTCTTATAGTTCTACACTAGGGAAGGTAAATTTTCATCTGTCCATCCACATATCCATCCAATCACCCATGCAACCAACCGTCCCTCCCACATCCATCCAATGTCCATTTCACTCGATCGTCCCTCCTCAATCTATCCCACATACCCTCTAAAATCAGACAGAAAAACAAAACAGGATCTGAACATCAGGCTAGGAGAGTGAGACAGCATATTTTATTGCTTTTCACTTCCCTTTTTCTTCTTATGAGCAGGAAGGATTGACATGAACAAGGCTGAAGATTCGTTGAGGGAATCTTGGTAAAGCTGTGTATTCAAGCGGTGTGCTCACAGCTACACGAGAAGTGACATGGGAGCCACCAAGTGTGAAGCAGGAATGCTCTTCAATCTGGAGGAACCCAGAAGGTGCTTCCAGGTGGCCAAGTTTAGAGTTATTTGGCCACCAAATGGGTGGCCTGAACAAAGACGTCCCGAACAGAGTCAGCAGTTGTCCAAGGTCTGGAGCCTTGTGCTGGCGCTGTGACTGCTGCATGAGTCCACTTGGAATGCCCAGCTGGGCTGAGTCAGCGCGGTGCTGGGTGTGGAAGGCCCACCTGAGGACCGCTGCCAACAGCATGACAGGAGAACTGAGGGGAAGATGGTGTGCTTCTGATTCTCCTGGAGAAGCTTATCATGCCGGGTCTCTCGATGTGGACTCATTGTGGGAGGAAGAGCTCAGGTCCTTGCTATCGCTGACGACGGCTATGCTTCTTTTCTGGAAAGCGCTGGCTCCAGGGCAGATCCCTCAGCCTGCAGTACAGATGCTTCATCCTGCTGCTGCAGAGTTCTAGCTTCCTTTGGGCCTTCTCAGGGCAGGTCCTTGAAAGAGACTTGCATGAGACATTGCTGTGGGCTCCAGGTCTCCCTCTGGACTCGCGCAGACATTGCCGTGGGCTCCAGGCCCTCAGCTGGTTTCTCTGGGTCTCTAGTGTGTGGACAGATCTTCCTCACTCTTCTGCATTTGACTCTTTAGGTGAATATTATAAAATAATTCTATAAATTGTGTGTCTTGTATTAAATCTACTCACTTGTAAACCCTGATGACAACACTGCCTCTGTCCATGCAGGCCACCAAAGGAAAATGTCACCAACTCTAACAAGAGACACATCCATCATTCCATGGTTCTGGAGGCTGACAGTCCAAGACCAAGATGCCCCACCCCCACCCAAATTGGGTTCAGTAAGGCTTTTTCTCCGGCTTTCAGAGCCCTGCCTTCTCTCTGTGTCTTCCTTTTCTCTCTGTGCAAAGAAGGAGAGGGCTCTGGGGTCTCTTTCTATTCCTAGAGGGACCTCAGCCCTGTTGGCTCAGGACTTATGACCTCATTTCACCTTAATTACTTCCTTAAAAGCCCAAGCTCTTACTCTGGCCACACTGGGGATTTTATCTCCAGTATATGAGTTTGGCACAGGGCACCGTTGGGTTCCTAACACACAGACCTAGGATGGGAGAAGTCTGGCAGAGCGGGGAGAGAAGGCAGCAGAGTTAAGCACAGCCATCCTTTGCTCAGACCCTGGGTCACCCTGGGACATGAATAGACACAGACCCAACACGCTCAGTGTGAGAAGCTGCTTGCTAGGACCTACAAGCCTCAGAGGCAACAGACTCCACTGACCTTGGAGCTGATGCTTTAGTCCCCAACCCCTTTCCCTTCAAGCACCTTTGCAAGTCACAAAGCCACACTTACTAAGCTTTCACAGTTTTGTTCCTGACTGCTTTCTCTCTAGGCTGAAGGCTTCCGACTTCAGAAGCCTGCTGACTTGATTGGGGAGCGGTTCTCTTCACATCCAGGTGTACACCGATGTGTTTTGATTTAGGATTTCATTCCCTGCGAGATGATCCTCGGTGGAAGCTGTCTCGAGAGGAGGCTGAATTTATTTCTGAGATCAGTGGCGATGGATTAAAACCACGTGCTGAGATGCTGTGGAACCTGCTCGATGGGCAGGTGTGGTCTTCAGGAGCCCGTGCCGGGTCCTGCACCCCAAGCAGCGGGGTGCAGGTGCTCCCTGCCCCCAGCCCACCCTCCGCCCCTGCCCCGCTCCACTGAACTTATTAAGTTGGTATCAAGTGAAAGCGTCCCTTCCCCACAGTACACAGAGCCACCAAGTGCCGCCAAGTCCTGCCTCTGTGCTCTTGGCTGTCAATTCAGCCACCTTTTAGTGATGTTAAAAGAAATCTCAACTGTCATTCACATCACCCATTCACTTTGTTCCCCGGCTGTGACACGCTTGTTGTGTTTCTCCCACCGCCGCCACCAACTCTTGTGAATTAGCATTCACCAAATTTATACGTGCTCATTAGTCTGAATAAATTTAAAAGCTGCTGCTCCTGAGTTTTAAAAATGTAACCAGGCTTTTCCTTGGGTATAATTGAGGCATCTTAGAAAAGTCAATTACGGTCTGACTCCCAAGTAGATATTTTATGAGTTTAAAGCAAAGGGTTTCTTTGTGGTATCATGCGAGCTGTAAATATCTAGGGTAGAGGAAATCAAATAATGAAATCCCCCAATCAATTATTTGTTCTCCTGTTTACTTTGCCCCCACCCTTCTCTCTCTCACTCACTCACACACATGCAGAATATCAGGAATTGCTACTCCCTGGCTGCAGTGGAGACACTGATTGAACTCACTTAAGCCAAGAAACAGAGGACTGAGCAGAGTGTGGGGCTCCCTGGAACCAGCCCCAGGGGCCAAACATCAGAACCTCCTGGAGCTCCTGTGAATTATGTGATTCTCTGTGCATCTCCTTGGACCTCTGTGCCCAGAAAGCCCGCATCTGGGCTTGAAAAGCTTGAGAAGCTTCTCTTTCCAGATTCACACTCAAAAGATCCGTGCTGCCCAAACTCCCTTTGCAGTGGGTCAGACCCAGACATTGGTACCATTTTGATCCAGAAAATAACCCAAATTGCACTATTTTCCCATAGGATGGTGCTGAGCAAGTTGTTCTACCCCTTAGACAATACTTATCTCACACAGCTTCCAATGCAGCCAAAAAACATATTAAACATATGTCACTGTAGATAAGTGACATCTGGTCAAGGGCAACTGCCACCATAACTCAGTAGGTCAATATACTGTTGATCAAGGGTAGTCAGGCTGCTAGTTCCTGAAACCATCTCAATAGCAGGTCCCCTGGACAGGAATAGAGGCAGCCAGAGCACTCATTGGAAGAACACTACTTTAAAGTCACCTGCTAAAGGGGAACCACACTTACAAGTGCTGAAGATAGGGCAGCCAATGTCTTTTTACATACAGAACAGACCAGTTAAGCTAAGTCAATAAAACGCAGTAGATGCACACATAGCATCTTCGCTGGGGATAGCCTGAAAAGAGAAATATAGAACTGGTTAGGGGCCAGGGAAGGCACCTGCGGGTGCATCTTAGGATGGTCCTAAGGGACCTTCATTAAGGTGACATTTGAAGAAGGAGGCACAAGTGTGCTTGGGGAACTACATGACCCTCCCAGTGGCCAGGTGGGCAGGAAAGGCTGAGGGGTCATCAGCTGCTGCTTCCTTGGGGAGAACTGTGTGCAGATCTAGTGACCCCAAGTCCCAGGCTGGTGTGCATGCTGTGGACCCCTTTGCGTGTGCCCCCAATGCCCCTGAATGAGCTCACAGGACCGAGGTGCCTGGGATTTACCTCCTTTCTCCTGATGTAGAGGAGTCTTGGAAATCTTTAGGACATGTATGACTTCCAAGCACGCCCATGAGCCTGTGCATGGGGACAAAGACATCGGCTTTGTGGACAGACACATCTGAGCCATATGCATTATCCCCGTGCCTCAGTGTCCTTGTTGTCCTAGCAGGTACCTGACATCTTCCTGGCTTGAATGTGCCTTCTGGTAGGTGCTCAATGAATGAGGTGTCAGGGGGCTCCTTAACTGCAGGCTCAAATCAAAGCTGGGTATTACTTTTGAGAGACCAGGGTACCAGGAAAGTGGCCCAAGATGGGATCTCTCTCTGTGAGCATAGGAAGAGCTCATTTCCTTGACCCAAAGCCCCCCCCCACTTCCCAGAAATGCCCTTTAGGGGAACAGGCAGGGCTAGCGGCAAGGAAGACCTAAGGCTGGGAAGCCCTGAGAGCGTTCAGTGTCTCCAGAAGAGAGCAAGCGCTCTTGGGAGACAGGGTGGTCATCGGCCAGCCATCGGCCAGCTGCTTTTCAGTCCTAGTAACAACTGTTCATTACTCAGTGCTGGCTCCGCTGTGTGGGATTGCCCAGGCCTGGGCCCCGGAAGCCCAGTCCCTTGTGAGCTGTGGACTGTACAGAGGAGGCTGAAGGCAGACATCCCCTTGCCGCCCCCCATCTGCCCCTCCCGAGGTGCACACGTGCGTGCCCCGGCATCCACCGAGCACCACACAAGACCGACACTGAGCTTCCCTAAGCCCAGATGACGCCATATTGATGCACAACAGCTAAGGATCACTGCCAGCTGCCTGCGTGGAGTTTCCTCAGGGTCAGGAGCCTTCGTGCATCCTGCATCAGTGCTGCTTTCATTCACACCCGGGTCCCCACGCAGCCCCGACCCCTCACCTCACATCACGCCTTGGTGTACAGCAGGACGTGCGGGTTAAGGCACTGGAGGCTCCAGCTGAATGCCCGGATGGGGCCTGGTGGTGCCACTGTGGGAGTCTGAGCAAGTTCCCCCTCCTCTGTCAGACAGGGGATCGGATCGCGAGGTGTCGGCTTCCCCAGGCTGTGCCAGGGCTGAATGAGGTCCTCTGAAAGTCACCCTCAGCCCCGGGGTCGCCTGAAACATTCTAAACTCCAGGGGCTCTTAACTCCTCCCTAATTTATATGCCACTCCAGCATCACACATTGCACCAAACACCCAAGCCAGCCTCCTGATCAAACATGGAAACACTTAGGCTTGTCGATCTCTCGTGGTACATATTTTTAATATTTTGAAGATTTCCAGCACTCACTTGTCTATTCCCCCCCACACACACACACCACACATTCAATGAGGCAACATGCATGTCTACACATGACATGGATATAGACCCATGCATTCGTACACACAATAAATAGTAAAATCCTGCTAATGCTTATCTGGAAGTACCCAGGAAACATTGGCATAAAGGAGGAGCTGGGGTTCCATCCAGCTCCCCATCTAATCACTCACCTGCCCATTCCTCCACCCATTCTCCCCCTGCTCATCCATCTGCCTACTCCTGCACCTATCCACCCATCCACTCATCTAGCCACCCGTCCATCTGTCACCCAACTACCTATCTATTCATGTGTCCATCCATGCATCCCTCTTGAAGGGGAAAGCCAGCCTTAAGTGTACTTTTTAAGAAATTATCTTGTCTCAGAGAACACATCCTTCTAACCTACCTTCCCAAAGATCTGGTTCTTGCAGTTCATGTTAATGAAAAAACACACCCCATAAATATGTCCTTCTGTGTATACAAGGATGGAAGTGTGTTTTAAAGGCCTAAGAAGCTTGCTTCATTGAGAGCTCACTGTTAAACTCCATTTTTTACTTTAAAAGCCCCGATTGGCTCTGAATTCTTCATATTAGCAAAAGCCAGAGGATTTTGATGCAGAAAGCTGTGTTAGTTTCCTTGGGCTGCTTTAAGAGGCTACCACAAACAGCTAAAGGCAGAAGAGGTTTATTCTAGTTGTAGAGATTAACAGTCTAAAGCCAAGATGTAGGCGGGGCTACACAGCTTCTGCAGGTCTGAAGGGAGCATTTGTCTGGTGCTTCTGGTCGTGCCTTGGTTTGTGGCTCCATCACTCCTCTCTCTGTCCCACCTTTTCTGTCCTTCTTTTTGTCATCAGGGCACATGTGATGACATTTAGCCCCTGCTGGATAACCCAGGACAAACAGTCACTCTCAAAGTTCTGAACTCATCAATCTCTTACAATGTGATGTAATAATTCCAGGTTCTGGGAATCAGAGCATGGACATTCATCTACGGCATTAAACTCACAGCAGGAGGAGATTAACTTAAGCATTTGGTGCCAGGATTTGGTGTGGTGATTAAATGACAAGTTGTAGGGAATACACAGCTGAATTGAGCCAGCATGGTTCTGGGTGTAGAAAACCCACTTGAAGGAAGACTGTCAGAATGGTGTAAAAGGGAAGGATTTCAGTAATTTTCCTTGGAGGAGCATCTTGTGGCTGATTTTCCTGGAAGGAGCTTTGGTAGTTCTCTTCAGAGGGGTGCTGGTTCTCACCATGGCCAAAGATCACTGTCACTCTCTTTGTGGGAGCTCCTCTAGTCTTTGCCTTCACCTTGGGCGATGTCTCCTGGTTTTCCGCACAGATTCTTTCCGCACTGACCCTTTGACAACCCAGAGCAGATCTCTCTGTCTTCCTTTGCACCTTTGGCTTCCCATATGGACTCACCTGGGGGCTCCAGGCCTTTGGCAGGATCGTTTAGATCTCTAGAGAAAGGGCAGGTCTTTTGTGCTCTTCTCCTTTTGACTCTGGGCGGCCATTGTAGACCAATCTTGTAAATTTCTGTCCTGCATTAAATTTTATTCAGCACACGTGCAGTCTTTTGACTTGCACATGGCTCCAGCATGAGGACTTTTTTTCCCCAAAACTCGTCAGCACAAGCCTGTTTCTTACTGTATACTTCCATAGGTCAGGGACAGAGAGTGGATTTGCTGCAGGCCACTGGGCCCATTGGTATGTGTGACTTCCCAGGAGCTGCTCTGGGCTCTGACTTGGATCAGACTGAAATGAAAAGCTTGTGAACAAAGCAGAGCAGGAATGAGGGTGGGAACCTCAAGACTGCTTCTCTCAGAAAGTCACCACAGAGAGCTCAGCCTGTGAAATGCTAGTGCCTGTTCAAAGTTCCTAGCAGCTTCAAGGCTGAGGTCCTTCTTAGCTCAGGGACAGACTGTCTCCACTCTACTCCCTGCCACCTTCTTGTGAACACAGTCACATTATGCAATTTCTTCAAGCCTGCTTCTCATATGTCACATTGGAATAACAATAGTATTTTCTTTGTGGAGACAAAATTATATAGTATAAGATAAACATAGTATCTGCCCATCTATCCAAAATATATCCATTCATTTGTTCATATATCCATCTATCCATCCATCCATCCATCCATCCATCCATCTGTCCATCCATCCATTCATCCATCCATACCATTCACCCATCCATCTATCTGTCCGTCCATCCCACCATCCATCCATCCATCCATCCATCCTTCCATCCGTCAGTCCATCCATCTACCCAACACTTGTTTATTGAATTGGGATTTGTTTGATAGGATACAGGCAATTTAAAGAACAAACAAGTGAAAACCAGACAGTTCCAGGGAGTGGTAAGTGCTAAGGTTAAATGTAAATAAATGGACACAGGATTTTGAGTAGTTGAGGCTGGAGGCCCTGGAAAAAGGAAACAGGGAGAATTTAATGCAAAGCCACCGGTGACCTTTACTTAGGAATAAAGAGTGAAAACCTTTGCTCCTTCCATATGTCTGTGTTAAATGTGAAGAATATCACTCCTGTCTCCCATATCCTTGGACAAAACACCATGCCTCACTGGTCTCAGTTTTCTCAGTCAAAGAATGGCAGAGCTGCCCTGGGCTATCTATGAGAGGACAGTAGAATCACCCCACACCTATCACTGCTTTCTAGGGTGATTTCCAGTTGAGCCTCCACGTTAGGATTGGCTTCTCATGCGTCTCTGGGGTCCTTGGGCCTTTGTAGTGTGTGGTCAGGAGAACAATGACCCCTAAAGGGTCCATACCACTATACCTGGAGCCTGAGGCTACAGTACCTTACAGGGAGATAGGGAGTTTGCAGACGTGGTTAAAAATCTGGGTCGGGTGGCTACCTGGATTGCCCGGGTGGGATCTGTGTCATCACTAGGGCCCTTACAAGTAGAAGACGAGATCCAAGGTCAAGGAGGAAGATGCACAGATGGATGCAGGAGCAGTGAGACTGGAAGACGCTCCTCTGCTGGTCCTGAAGAAGGAGGGAGAGGCCACCAGCCAGGGATACCCAAACTCCGGAAACCGGAAAACACACGAGAGAGAGCCTCCCATATGACTTCCGGTACTTGGATTTTCTGCAGTAAGAACAATTTCAGTTGATAAGTTTTTGTTATTTTAAACCACAAGGTCTGTGGTAATTTTTGCAGAGCAGCCCCAGGAAGTGAATACAGAGGAAGTGTCAGAAGAAGCCATGCAGACAGCTGAGGGCTTGCTGAGTGACAAACACCGGCCGGGCGCTGCTGGATACTACACTTACTCCTCACACCTCCGTGTAGTAACTACCATCCTCCTCATTTTAGAAACCAGAAACGTGATTCTCAGAGAGGTTAAGTCTTTGGTGAAGGTCACAGAACTGGGATGCTGCCTACCCACCTCCTCACCCACCATGGCATTCAGTGACAGGACAGCTCATGAGCGGGTCCTTCTCCTCTATTGCCACCCCAGCCCCTTCCCAGTGCCCAGGTCCCTGCTGGGCTCGTGCAGCAGTTTCCGTGCTCACAGTACAGCTCCAGGATTGGAAGGCCGAGCCTGCTTCCAGCTGTCACGACAGGCCTGGCTTCCAACCCCCTCTCACCACCTCGGACTTCCTGACCCCAAACTGCCCATTGCAGAGTGGCAGTGCCTCCGGCTGGCTGCCCACGGGCCTCCTGGCCTCCACTCACTCACACAGAGCTTCTCTCAGTCTGCACAGGCTCTCTTGACCTCCCCTACCCCAGATGCATGCTGAGAGCAGGAGGAAGGACCTGATGCTCCAGGGTGACCCCATCCATCCCTCCTGAGATGCAAACCTATGTGTGGTGAGAACCCAAGACTTCACACACGCAGAAACCAGTCTGACACTGCCCTGCCCCGACAGTCGGGTAACTGAAAAGCTTACAGGATATACCTAGGCCTCAGTTTCCTCAGTGGTACAATAACAGCTATGCCCACCCCACCAAGCTCTTGTGGGGGTGAACAGAGATAAAATTCTGCAAAGCATAGTTCCCAAGAGTAGGGAGTGGTTTCCCCTCATCTGCAAGTTCACTTTCCCTCCATCCAGTGATCTGCAAGTCACCCCACCCCAAAAAGTTCCAGTGGAAAATTTCAGAAAAAAACTATTTGTAACTTTAAAATAGTGTGTTCCCAGTTGTGTGATGAAATTGCACCATCTCTCTCTGTCCCCGTGGGATAGATCTCCCTGGCCCAGTGTTACAGTAAAAAAGGTATCTTGAGAAAAAGAAATAGAAAGAGAGAGAGGCCCATTCACATCTTTTATTACATCCACATACTTTTTATTCATAATCACTCTTTTTATTAGTTATTACTAATTGCTTCCTGTGCCAAGTATATAAATTAGACTTTACCCCAGGCATTGTATGTATAAGGAATAAAAAACCTTAGAATATACAGATTTGGTGCTATCTGTGGTTTCAGGCATCCACTGCAGTCTTGGGTCCCCCGTGGATCGAGGGGTCTGACTATAGCAGCTTTCATTATTTTTGAAATACAACTCTCCCTTCTGCTGGAAGGTTCCTGCATGTTCTGAAACACTATGATGTTTGGGTATATGAAAGTTGTGGTTTCAGGGTCTGTTTGCCTTTGAAAGAGTCAATATAGAACAAGAATTATAAAAACATCATAAGTGCACTTCTAGGGTTTGCAAGCTACTTTGACGGCGTCAACTTGCTAATTAGTGGAAAACTTCAGCATGAAATGAGTAGCACTGGGATGGCGCTGTCACGGTTACCTCTGTTTTATTGTGCAGGTGACTCGCTATCTCTGGCACTCAGTTTCCTCATATGGAAAAAGAAGCATCGCACAACCTCATCTGGCAGGTACTTTCCAGCTCAAAGTTTCGGGCTCCTGGGGAACATCGGACCTCTTTTATCCTAAAGTATCCAAATTTGGGGTTGGCATTTACATGTGAACAAGGCAAGAGATCCTAAAGAGAAAATGCATTTTAATAAAACATGCTTAGGAAGGCTTTATGCTACATTTGGGATAGAAACCTTATGCCGGTATAGTGTTTTCAGAAAGAGGATGTTAATTTTTGGCCAGGAAAAAATTTGTGGGGAAAAAAGCGTTCATCAGAGGGGCAAGCAGCCCATTGAAATGTGGGGTGCACTGATTAAAGGGAAGGTATATGAAGAGGCCCTGTCCATCAGCATTGACCTTGCAAATGACGGTGAGCTCTTCCTTATTGAGAGTACTCAGCACTGTATCTGGCCTATACGTGTCAATTTGATGAGTCCTCTACGTCCCCAGGAAAGATCATTTCTGGGCATGTCTGGGAGGGAGTTTCCAGGTGGGTGAACCCCAAATTGGTAGACTCAGGGGAGCAGATTGGTCTCTCCGAGGTTGAAGGATGTTTTCAACATTGGAGGCCTGGCTGGAACCCAGAGGCAGAGGAAGGGTGTGCAGCTTCTGCTCCAGCCCTCGATGGGCCCCGCACCATCAGCTCCATGGTTATCACAGCCACTCCCCTGGCCCCCCTGGACCTCCAGCTTGCAGCCAGCACATCACGGCCAAACAGCCTCCGTAACCACATAAGCCAACCCCTCGTCTCAAAGGGACTTCTCACCCCATGGTGCTGGCACGCCACAAGCTCCAGTCTGTCTGCTCCCCCAGCTCTACCTTGAGCAGAGCCCAGTGACCCAGGAAGGCTTTCTGGGAGTGATGGGCTTCTGATGCCATCAGAATTGCATTTGCTGCTGCTGCTGCTGCACTGTGGCTATTGTCATCTGATCTACCAGACAGGAACACCCTTCTCCCAAAAGAAAATTAAAGTATTACGCGATGCGGATGCTTGACCAGTTAGAATCTTAGGTGTGCTCCGACATCGAATCTAAATTTGCAAGGCCTTCTGTGATGTTCTTTTTTACTTATTTATTTGTTTTTTAAAAGGTTGCATTACAAAATAATGTAATGAATATATAATAAAATGTAAGTAAAAATAGACCGCTATGAATATTGATGGTGACCACACTGGACTGTTGACCTTCTAGTTTCTTGCTGGACTCTCTGGGACCTTGGGGAAAATGGAGCATAGTGAGTTCTAAAATGGCCAGTGCTGGAGAGGAAGAGGCAGGGCAGTCTCGCGAGGGTAAACTAGTATGATTTCTAGATTTATTTCTCAAATAGTCTTTCAGAAAAGGGTTTCTTACAAATTTCCATTTGTATAACTGAGCTATATCAAGGCATAGCATTAAAGGTGCAGGATATTCCACCATCCCAGCCCATTATTAACTAGTTTTATGACAAGCCCATTATTAACTTGCCCATTATTAATTAGTTCCATGACAAATACACATTAGCTCTCAGAACTGCCAGCTCTCCACCGTGTTGAGTGGACTAGGGGTATTAGTCGTTAGGGGTGAACAAGGTCTCCAGAGCCCTGTCAGTTCTCAGTGTGGAGTTGTTGTGAGTATCACCACTTGTGTCATCCCTGTGTGGGAGGGCAGGGGACACAGGGGGGGGAGCCAGCAACCTCCCCGAATTACAGTTCAGCAAATGGTTTCTGGTAGGATGGCAGGCGAGGTGACCAGAAAAGTGTCTTGGCTGAAATACAACCAGATGTGGAGTTAATTAGAAATTAACAACAGAAGCATAAGTACACATAATTTTAATGTTTTTCTGGGATTGATAGACCACTGGGGAAAGCGCCGATACATAAAAATGAACAGACAAGCAGACAAGCGAGAAGGCTGGAAAGAAGCAAGAACACCACTGGAGCAATAAGCAAGGACCTGCTGAAGAACCAGAACCAGGACCCAGGCCAGCTGGGAGCTCAGCTCCAGGCCAGCGCAGTAGGCGAGGTCCCATGTGAGTAACCTGAACAGTGCCAAGTCTGCAGGGTCCTCTGGGGATCAGCAAGAGCAAATGCAAACCCTCTTGGGACACTACACTCTGAAGGTGGTCGTATGCATACATGCATACGTACACACATGCACATACACACATGGACACATACATGCACAAGTGATAGGACACAGCATACATGCATGTGAAATATTCAAAGAAACAAAATAAAGAATCGAAAAATTTTCTAAAAACTCAATCAGACATGACCAACGAAACTAGAAAAACAAAAAAGAAACATACAATCTTTGCTGAAATTAAATTATTGAAATTCCTAGCCTAGCGAATGGGCTAAGATTTAAGATTTAAAAAAATGAACTGAAAACAGGTGATCCTCAAGGAAAAGCAAAAGAAAGAAGCTGAATGTTTGAGGCACAAAGAAATGAAAGTCATGGAAATAAACAGTCATCAAACATAGAACAATAATCTGGAAAATAAAATGCAACATATGAAGTGGAGCCATATTGAATAAAATGAAACAAAAGTTTACATATTGTGGCCAAACTGAAGCACTTCAGGTGAGAACCTAAATACAGCCTTGGGGAAAAGATGGACCAGATGACCACGAGTGGCTCCATAGGACCCGCCAGGCCACCGAGGGTAGGGACCTCTCCACCCTGTGTGGAGAGGTGTGTCGGACAGCACTCTCCATGGTGGAAGTGCAGGACAGAAGTGCTGTCGCCACAGTGAGACTTGTACAGACCGTGCTGGTGGCTCCATGCTGAGGGAAAGACGAGCAGCAGACTGCACTGGAGGACAATTTCTTAAAAGCTGTTACTCAGGCAGAGGGAAAATCCCACAATCTGTATCCCCCCGTCTCTCTCCTTCCCATCCTTCTCTCCTCCTCGCCATCAGAGGCCCAAGGCAGGTGTGGCTTGCTGTCCCCGCCTCATGGGGAGGAGCTGGAGTGAACCGGCCATGGGTACCCGGCTAAGGGGAGCAGCTCCACATTCCCTGCACATGTTACTGCACGCTACTGGACCTGTGTTTGGCCGTCTCTTAGCCCCAGGAACCAGGCTGGGGCTCTGTGAGTTCTGGAAAAGGTTCTATTTCCAGAAATTTTCCACTCACATGGAGGACTGGGAATATTTGCATTATGTTACTTCAAATGCCATTGGAGGGGATAACACAGAGCGAGTGGGGAGCAGCATGGCTCTCTCTCTCTCTCTGTCTCTCTCTCTGTGTCTCTGTATCTATCTCTGTCTGTCTCTCTCTCTCTCTTTCTCTCTCTCTCTTCCTGACAAGCACAGGTGCCTTGGAATCTTTGTTTTGTTTTGTTTTGGCATTACATGTGAGGGAGATGGCGCTGGGTGTTCCATGGAATCAGTACTCTTCCAAAGAAGGGGAAAAATGGGTTTCATTTGCAAGATAAGCCACTGAAAAGCAGACAGATGAAAAATAACCAAACATCTGACGAAGTAGTAAACCAGAATAAAGAAAGTGCCTTGGAAAGGCTGTGTCTCCGAATAGCATGTGAGCCGGAATCGTTCCTGTCACTGCTACAAAAGAAATTTGCCCCCTTCCTTGGTCATTTGTACTTTGGCTCTTGGGAGATACAAGTGCTATGAGACGTGGTCATTCCTTCTCTGCTGGGTTTTCAGTGCCTGAGAATGTTCAGTTTGATTAGCACATGGATGAGATGTATATTTTATTTAATACAAGGATGCCTGTGGGATTTGGGGGAGGGTGGGGGGAATTCCAAAAATGAGGCCACATTGGAAATATTAAATACAGATATAGTAGTAAAACATTCAGCTAAAATAGCAATAAAACGGACTTCCAATGGCCCTCCTGAGGCACAGAAGGAGCAGCTCCGTTCCGCGGGTACGTTCAGACAGGAATAAATCAGCTCGGCACTGTCGGTGAGATGCAGGACCTCACTATATCTTTATTTAAGATTTGTAGGATGCCAAGTCAGAGGAGTGTGGAGGGAAAATGCATATTGTTTTTGCAACAGAAATGTGAATATGGTTGTATTTTTAATGTTTCTTGCTGGAAAGAAAGGTCACCCTGGCAAGGTTGGGGCTTTCTGAAGGTTATTTCCCATTGTGGTGTCTGCCTGCCATTGACATCCCATCTAACAGAGCCCTAACCCTTGTGACACACGAAATGGGTTCTTTGCTCACCCCATGGCTATTTCTATCAACATCTGTGATTCCTACATAGAGCAGAATATGTGCTGATTGGAAGCAAAGCCCCACAGCCTCCCAGAGGCTGGGCATGCAGTTGAGAGAATGGAGAGAAAGTTTCTAAAATGTGAAAGGGATAATGATTGTATTTCTAAAATACTCATATATCTCCATCCCTGGGGAGGGGTTGGGTCTGCAGAAGACGTGGTTAGAGGAAATCTCATTTTTTAAAAAAAATTTTGTTTTGTTTTTTTGTTTGTTTTCCTCCACCACACAAGTACATTTCAGAAAAGAGAGACACAGCTAATTCATTTCAAAATATTAACAGGCTTCCTCTTCCCTCAGGAAAGGCAGACTAGATTTATAATTTTATAGTAAGTTTTCAATCAGATGATCTGAGGCTACTCTCTCGCAAATTTCGAGCGCATACCTGATTCGCGTAGGTAGAGCTCTGAGATTGCACTGAGCCTGGATGGGAAAGAAGGCAGCGTGAGCCCTAGTTCTGTCACCTCTCATCTGCATGACCATGGCCAGCCCGCTTGTCCTCCCTGGCACTGCTGTCCCAGTCTAGCAGACAGTGGCAGTGACATCTGATTCCAGATCGGGGGTCACACTGTGTGAGAGTGGTTTGAAAAGTATCCCCAAATGGGAAGTCTCCTTAGGGGTGTTACCTTTTGCAATTGCTGACAGAGATGTTGCATTTGATAGCAGCCAGGTTTCCTAAGCCACTCAGGGGTCCTGGGTCCAAACAGAACTTCACCCAAAAAGCACAAGAAAGAGAAATTATTTTAAACCATGAATACCAAACTAGATGGGAGCGCTAGGAAGTAGATATTTATAACAACTACAAAATCAGGTACCTCAGGAAAGCCTATCAGTTTTCTACTTTCTTCAATTTTGTCCTTTTGGATTTGGGGGATGCTTGGAGGAGGAAAACCTCCCCATTTTTGTTCCTTGCAGGATTCCACATTGAGTACTCCCCTAAGCAAATCATACAACCCCAGACTTAGAGGTTCACACCTGAGTGTGTGTGCTTGGGGTGAGCTCTGCCCTGGGAAAAGATAGTCACAGACTGAGACACAGGATGAGTTTTAAAGCACGGTTTCTGGAAGTGGAGGGGAGGTGCTTGGTGAAGAGGTCTCCACCCCTGGCTCTACCCAACTTCTGGTGTGAGGACCCTCCTGCCTCTCACCACGCTGGCTGTCATGCCCAGGATTCAGCAGGAAGCAAAGGTGTGTGGCAGCCATCCAGGCTGTGGGGGACCCAGGTGTTGTCCTTCTGGACAGCATCCAGGTGCCCCATGGCTCAGAAGAGGAGAATGTGCAGGTGTAACTGCCACGTCTGTGTCTTGTGGCCCCCAGCCTGTGCCCTCCTACCTGCCTGTGAATGGTCAGAGCCAGCCTCACCGTCTGCTGGGCACCAAGGCCCTGGCCTGCCAGGGAGGCCCTGAAGTGTTTGGTTCATTCAGAGGATGATCAGGAAAGTAGGGCAGGAGAGCAACTCTCCTTTCTCTCTCCTGGAGAACTCACAGCCGCTCCCCAAGGCAGGTATTGCCTTTGCTGCCCAGCATGCCAGCATGCTCTACTTTTGGACTGAGAGTGACCAGCATGCACCGTGAAGAGCTCCTTAGGGACAGTCACAGCAGGGAGAGTGTGCCTGTGACCCCCACTCACTGCATTCACCCATCTCTCACTCTTCAAGGTGTCTGTCTTTGGGCAGCTCCTTACTTAACAGGAGACAGTGACATGGATCCAAGACAAAGTCAGCATCGCATGGCTCAAGGGTAGACCTGTGGCACTAGGGGGAGGTGCTGAGGAAGGTGTCTGGTGGTGGGTTTGCCAGGGATGTCATGATGAGTGTGGTCCATGGGTCGAGCAGATTCGTGATGGTTCCCATCAGCTGGTTTTCCTGGAAGCCTGGTTTTTAGTCATTTATTTATTTTCTATCTTGAAGACTGAATCCAGGGCTTTTGGACTAAGCTACAATCCCGGTCCTTTCATTCAGATTTTATTTAGACACAGGGTTTCTTGCTAAGTCAATAGATTGCCCATGCTAGGAATAAATTTGCAATCTTTCTGCCTTCCTAAGTGCTGGATTAGGCATGTCACCACTCCCAGCTGAAGGCTGGCTCTAGAAGATAGCTGTGGATTCTCACTGAGTCCCCCACTGAATGGAACAGCCACAGTAGGTCCCCACCCAGCCTGTCTCCAGCCACCCAGGAGCTCAGAGTTGAGGAGGAGAGGAGATCCAGTATCCTGGGAATTTTGCTGTAATTCTCACTCCTAGGATTTCTGTCTGATAAGCTCTTCTAAATGTGAGAAGGCTTGCTTCGCAGAGACACAGTGAACCATGGTGGGCCAAGCACTGACCATCCTTCAGTCATCCAGGAAGTGAGGTCCAACTGATACCTGATCTGGACCTTTCCTGGCTTAGGTCTGATCTTGAGGACTTAGATGTCCTAGATGTCCTAGAAATGGAACAGTATTGAAAAGTTTTAGCCTGGAAGAAATATAACCAGGCTTCCAATAGAACAGATCACAGGAGCAGGAATGGGGATGATGCCAGATTGGGGAGGGCCTAGGTTGGGTCTGGAATCCAGCATCAGAGTTCAGCGAAGTGTTTGGGTACAACCCAATGGCACCCTGGACCAACATGGCACCCAACATGGGTAGACATGGACTGAATGGAAAGCTCCTTGAGGGTTTCATTCCCCACAGGTGGCCGGGCTGGATTCAGATGAGTTTGGGGGATGTGGGTTCCTCGTGGGAGAGTTTCTTTGCTTACTGAGGGTGACATCACTTACTAAGATGGGGGAGGAGTGAAGACTAAGAAGCTGGTCACTGACATTTGGAGTTTAATCGCAACGCTCAGCGCTCAGAGTAGAAGGAATGAGTTGGTGGCCAGACAGATGGGTCAGCCACTTGAGGAAAAAGCTCTACTCCATCCACCAGCCTGGAAGTCATCATTCCAGAAATGATGACTGAAGCCACAGATTTGGGTGAGTTGACCCAGAGAAAGCATCCAGAAGAAACGATGGGGCCAGGGTTCAGGAACTCCAGCAACTGAAGATGGCACTAGGGGGAAAGTGGGCTGAGAAGTAGAAACCCAGAGATCAAGGAGAAATTCTTGAGTCCTGCAAGCTTGGGGAAGATTGTAAAGAGGCCTAACACAGAGTGCCAGAGAAGAGGGATAGAGGGAGGATGATGAGGGAGGCAGATGCTGGGAGGGGGAGCGGGGGGGGGAAGAGGCTTTGCAGAAGCCATCTACGAGGACACTTGAAGTGTTACATTGAAGAGGGTTGAAACCAATAAAGGGTTTTCCCTCTTTCTAAGAATGGAGAGAGCATGATCAATGTTTAAGTATCATTGTGGAGGGTTTAATGAACTATACTGGGGAGAGACAAAGAATAACTGAAATTTTAAGATTCCTGAGAGGACAGAGAAGTCCATCTTAGAATGGGAGAGCAGAGGAGACCTCAGGTCAAAGGCAGAGTCTGCCATACACTTTCCAAGATTGAAAGACAGGGTTTGGCAAGCTCTAGCTGTGATATCCAGGGGAACTTAAAGGAGCTCTCATTTATTTTTTGCTTCAATTTTAAGAAGTAGGAGGTTCGATCTGTCTGTTGGGTGTCATAGAGGTAGTAGAAAATGCTGAGAGAGGTAGTAGGTGTGCCAAGAGCCTACTATGAACAAGGGACCTCAATTGGCTGAGGAAACCCAGGAGGGCTGCCTGACGTGGGGAACCTGCCTTGGAGCTGAACATTTTAGAAAGCTCTGCCTGGTTGGCTGACCTCCAGCAATATTTGCTTCTTGTGTGAAGATAGGAGAAGACGGATGTGAGAGTGAATTGGCCTGTGGTTTGGGTCTCACCCAGATGGATATGAAAAGCAAAGGGTAAAGGATTTCAGATCCTCGGGGGGAAAAAGCTCCTGAAACAATCTAGGTTGTGGTCAGCAGGAATTGAGGACATGGGAGGCCAGGAGATGGGGAGAAACCCAGGGAATTTCTAGGGTTTCTGGTACCTTCTCCCATGCGATCTCTCCACGTGATTGGCTGAGACTTCACCTGGGCATCCAGGGCCACTTTAGAAGTGTGGGTCACACAGGGCCATGGGCTTGAGCAAAGACACCTGTGTCACCTGCTCAGAATGGGCTCTGAGCTCCTCCATAAAGCAGAGCTGACCATGAGGACTTCACTCAACTCTCCCCAGCTAATGCACAAAGATGTGGAGGTGTGGACCCTGCCTCCAGAGCCGCTGTCTGTGCAGACATACATTATGCCGAACGCACATCAAAAACCTTGAAAACGCTATTATTGCCTCCACTTCATGCCAGCGGAAACTAAGGCGAGGAGAAGCTGAGTGATTTATGCAGGCTGAGCCTTTAGAGGCAATGTATCAGGCACAGAGTGGTCACTCTTGTATGGACTCTGAATCCAGGTTCTACCGGTTTATAAAGAAGATGGACAGAGAAGCAGCCCAGACAACACACGGCAGGGTCAGGTCCCCAAGATGGTTCCCCCACGCCTTCCTCTAAGACCCAGGCTGTGCTTGCCGCGAGATGGCAGAGCCGGTTACGTGTTGCATGTCCTCTTGGTGATTCTCACACTGTCCCCAGGAGAGCCAGGGCCTCCCAGTTGAAGAGGGAGCCTTTGTCCTGTGGCTTGTTATCCTCTGTCACCCCATCCAGCCACAATGCTGCATGTACTGTGCCTTATTGAACTCACAATTCAAGCTGTTTCCTCAGGGTCCCAGTCACTTAGACAGATGCTCAACCTGTGAGCATGTTTTGTTTTTTTGCCTGTAGCTGCGCGTCTGTAACTAATACTTTAAAAAGGCAGGTCAAGAAATAGCAGCTTGAGCACATCCTTTAAAAATATGAAGAAAGACACAGGTGACAGAGGTGCAACCCAGACTGAGACACAGGATTTACAAATGCGCAGGACGGGTGTGGGGTAGGACAGGCTATGCCTCCGTTCAGTGAGGTACCTAGATGACTTTGAGGAGAATGAAAATGAAAATAACATTTTCTGAATCTTTCTATTTTATGGAGGCAGGGAGGAAGTCATGACTTTTGCTAATTGTTGTTTGTTAAGCAAAGTGGTCATATTGAGACATTGAAATGGTCTGTGTTTCTCGATTTTCATCTAGATTTCACATTTCATTAGAAATATTTTGTCATTGAAAAGAATGAATAGGAGAGAGATGGTGGTTGGTAAAAGAATATTCTAAAAACTACAACTACTATTCAAGAGCAGTTGGACCACCATACTACGTAAACTTGACGTGTTGTTTACAGTTCTTTGAGTTTTGTTATTTTATCTAAAGTTCTCAGGGGATTAGAGCATGTTGTCTGCAGCACAGCCAGGAGGATGCTGGGGCTACAGGAATCAGCTCTCATGTGGGCTCCTGCTCCCAAAGAGGCCAATGGACTCCAATCTGGAAGGCAATAGTTTCTCCAGTTGCACCTTTAGCAGATCTCTGTCCAGGGTTCTGGATAAGCTCAGTTGTGCTGGGTAACAAGCAGCCCCTGGACCTATAATTAAAGCAGCAAAGAGATGTTATGTAAAGTTTCTGCTACAAGTCCATGCTTTGTCACGGGTCACTCTTTCATACTGTAATGGTCTCCCTAGCCAATTCAGGTGGGCAGAGTTGTCACGGTTTGGAGATTGCCAGACACCATCCTGGAGGGCAAAGAGAACTCTGAAGCCTCTCACCTGGATGATCACACCTGTCAATCTGGGTAGGTTCTGGACACATCTGCCCCAACTCATTGGCCAAGAGAATCTCTGTGATTCCATGTGTCCAGAGGGACACTTGGGGACATTTAAGGAAAGGTCTGATGTCTGCAAACTCCTCAGGGGTAATCAAAGCCATACCTGCTTCACGGGGAGGCTGTCATGAGGCTGAGCTGAGGCAGACCCCTCTGTCAGCCTGGAACTCCTTAACCCTCCTGTAGAAACGAGCACTAGAGCAACGATGGAGGGCTCTGCGGAAGGAGAGGAGAACTCCTGCCAGGGAACCGCACAGAGCAGGATCTGGTCACCTAACCTTCATTGTATTCGTGGCACTGAGAAGGAGCTAGCCTTTGTCCAACAAGGGCCAACCCCAGACAGGACAACCACAGAGGGATTAGCAGCCTACCATCAGGGCAAGTGTGAGGATGATACATTTGAAAAGTTATTTCATTTGTTTTTCCCTAAAGAAATCATCTGAGTAGGTGGAAAAGTTTTTGCACATGAACAAAATGTAGAGGTCGGGTCAGGGGAAGATGCTCAGGTCAGAAGGCTTCCATGAGAAGACAGACTCAAAGACAGAGGCTTCACGGGTGGAAGGAAGGTGAGGCGGGGCCAGACGTGGGGATGGAGATGTGAGCACGCCCTCACAGTGACAATCAGAGAATGTTAGTGAAGGAAAGGTAATTGCCTATGGATGAGAAACAGCCTTCTTAGGTTTCTGCTTTCTGGTTAAAGAAAACTCTGGATTTTGATCACATAGTAAGACACAAAGCAAACAGAGATGCTGTGGGTAAAAGCTACCTACCTCTGAGAACTCAGGCACAGATCACTAAGTCTTGAAAACGAAACTGCCGCCTCTTGTAGTGTGAAGAAGACGGGTTCCACATCGCCTCCACCCCGTGCACGAAGGCCCTTCCTTCACCTCTGTTTATGCAGTGGTTTTGAGACATAAAGGTGTGTGAAAGACACTTCGCACATCTTCGGGCTCTTCAAAGGTCAAAAACACATCATTGAGTTTCTCTCTTCTTTGTTCTCTTGAGGAGACTCAGCCTGAACCATACATTTAAGGATCAACCCAACCTGGGTCAGCTTTGTCCAGAACCAGTTCACACCGAAGAACTGAAACTCAGATGAGCTGGAGTTGATGGAGCCTCTCTCTTCTGGTCACCTGCATTAGTCCCCAAGGCTGTTGTAACACATTTTCGTGATGTGGGTGTTTGAAAATAACAGCAATTTATTCTCTCACAGTTTTGAAGCCTCAAATGCAAAATCAAAGTGTCAGGTTATCCTTCCTCAAAAGGCTCCAGAGAAGCCTTTCTCACCTGTTCCAGATTTTTGTATCTCCCAACATTCCTTGGCTTGTGGAAGCAGCTCTCCAATCCCTGTCTCTGTCTTTCTCCTTGCTGCTACCTCCATTCCCCCTATGCTTTTCTCTGAGAAGGGCACTGATAATTAGATTTAGAGCTTCTCCTGAATCCCAGGCAATCTCAAGATTCTTAACTTGATGACATTTGCTTCCAAATAAGGCCATTTTTGCAGATTGCCAGTGCACACATTTCTGTGAGAGACCTCTATTCCATACCCTGCAGTGCTTGTTTAGAAAGTGTCAGGCTACATAAACAGCTGGACTTCTTCAGTGGAGTATGCTCATCCTGACGCACATATGACATTTACAAAGGAGAAGTCCCTTGAAGTATCCTCCACATATCCAGTTGAGTGACTCAGAGGGAGCTCTATGGCCCTCAGAACTTTGGAGAAAATTATTCCCCAGCCTTAGCCAAGTGCTCACTCTCACTTGTTCTAATTCTTCATTCACAGAATCTTTCCTGAGCACCTGTTCAATGCCTGGTCCTGGCCTAGACACTGTATTGACCAGTAAGTGATGGTTATTATGCTAGAACCATGAATGGAATGCACCACTGGTCCTCCCCTGATGGCCGGCACTCCTTGGAAGAACTGTCCCTTGGTATCTCCTAAGGAAAAGTGGATGTAGCAGCACCAGATCTCATCTTCCTGCTCTGCTCTGCTTGGATCAGGACGGACAGCTCGACCCAGACTGACTTCAGATCCTCTCTTCGGGGGATGCACAGAAGGAGCCACAGTGGTCTAAGAGATGAAGCTACCGACTGTGTGTCTGTTTGTTCTTTTGCAAAGGAAGAATGCAGACAAACCTTCAGGAAGCACAGGATAGCTACCCAACGCAGATTTCCTCCTGGGGACACACCAGTGCTTCTTGTGACAAGCTTTGCTGGGTTTCTCCTTGTCCCTGCATTCTTCCCTCTGCAGCCGACTGCTGTCTGGCTATGGGAACAGTGAGGGGATGGGAACAGATCCCTGGGACCCCACACCCAGGGCACAATCCCTGGTTCAGTAAAGATAGGGACAGTGTCCTATGAGATTTGGAAGGATAGTAGCCAGCTGGTTCTGGAAGCAAAGAAAATGTCACTGAATAAGAGATGCACACTTGGAAAGAGAAGGAGGAGTTTTTGTGGATGAATTTTGTGAATTATAATGCTCATGAATCCTTCTTACATACTGGGCCCACTTCACACCAGCTGAATTGGACCTTGAGATTTCCCATGGGTTTTTCGTATTTCCCCCAGCTAATTGTAGTGCACCAAGATGGCTGGAAATTACTGGCAGAATGAACTACAAAGTAAAGTAGCATCTTTCTTGAGTAATGCATCTCAATTCTATTGTAACAAAAGTGCCCCCCCATCAATATACTTCAGTTTCTTAGTTGCTCAGGAAACAGTTCCCATCCCAATTCCCATTGCTCCTGTCTCTTAGAAACAGCTGGTCACTGTGATACAGAGCTGGTCAGTAGGATGCACATTGTGCCAATCTTCAATTGGCAACCATCCTGCCTCTGAACTTCCTGCTTGCTTATCTCATATAAGCCCCACACCACCAGAGATCAGGGCCTGATATTTTGGGGATGATTCCAATCAGTGCCCATCAATGTAAACAAATCTGCCTCCAAATCCTGGGTGCTGTTTCTATGTCCCTGCTTGCCACAGCACTGTCTGAACTGATAGCCATGGGTGTCACCCTGAAGCCATCCATGTGCCATGCACTGTGTTCACCAACCCCAGCACTGCTCTGTGTGAAACATGAAGTGGGTGCTAAAGAAACAGGGTTGTCCTGTAGGAACCACAGTGAAATGCAGGCTTCTGAGACCCCTTGAGCCAGAGCATTTGTTTTTCCCAACGGTTCCCTCTCCGTAGTAATGACATCACAGACACCTAAAAAGATCATTCCTTGTTTGTGTCTTCTTTCTTCAGCTACTGCCCTAGTGCAGACTGTTCAAGTGGTATTTTTCTTATAGGTCTACCTGAATCTGGTAACGCATTTAATTTTTAACATGAAAACCACACATCCCAGGTCTCACATATATACTCACTGACATTCAGTCCATTGACCATCTACCCACTCACCCATCCACCAGTCCATGCACCTATATATTAATCTACAATCCATTAATCTATCCATCCATACATAAACTCACCCATCCACTCATCCATTCACGCATCCACTGACCTAAGAATCTTCCTGCCCATCTATTAATCTGCCCATCCATGAATCTACTGGTCCATTCATTCATCCACCTACTCTCCATCCATTTATCCACCCAGCCACTTATCTGCTTGCTTACCCACCCATCCATTCTTCCCTCTATCCATCCTTCCACCAATTTATCCATCCATTTAACATTTATCAAATTATCTATCTCTTACACTGTAGAGAGACAGATTTGGCATTAGGAATAGGCAGGGTTAGGTATGATTTATGGTTAATCATAGGAAAATGAAACTAAGTAGGTAGGAATGGGCAGGATTATATTATGTTTGGGTGGATGAGTAGACTGGCTAAGTTTAAGTTTCACATTAAATCGTTAAGCGTAGGAGCTAGGGTTAGGGTTAATATTGGGGTGAGCAGTGAGGGCTCAAGTTCAGAGCAGGGATGAGGAGATGAAAGGACAGTTTGCAGAGAACTGCTTTGTGGGCTGATGTGGGAACGGGCAGCACTAGTGTGGTCACCTAGAATGGATTCATGATCATGGCCTTTGCTCCTGCCCAGGATGTACCCAGACGTGAGACAGTGATAGGAGCAGAGGACTTCCAGTGGACCCACCCAGGCAAAGCGCATGGCGTGGAGGTGAGCAGTCCAGGACGCCAGAAGCCAGGAGCGAAGCCCCACAACCAGAAGTGACGCATTCAATCGATAATAGAGATATTTAGGAAGATTGCAGGAGGCTTATTTAAATTAATTAACTTTATTGGTACATTTTAGATATACACAGTGATCCCTTCATCACAGGGAATTTGTACCTGCACATGATATATCTCATTTCTCCATTGCCTCCCCTCCCTTCAGCCCCCTTTCCCTCCTTATTTACAAAAGATTTGTTTCCTTTTTTTCCTCCTTTTCTCTTCCTTCCTTTCCCCTGTCTCTCTCCCTAATTCCCCTTGCCATTTTAATATTTTCTTCCTGTTTTGCAATAGTTATTGTACATTTTGGTCCTTATGTACACTTTTTTTTTCACACACCAGAGAAACAATATGGTATTTATGCATGTGTGTCTAATATATTTCACTTAACAGTATAGTCTCAAAGTGCATCCATTTACCTAGAAATGTCTCGAGTTTATCCTACTTTATGGTTGAGTAGTACTTCACTGCATACCAAAAAAAATCACATCTTTATCAGTTCAGCAGTTGATGGACATTTGGGCTATTTCCAAAGTCTTGTTATTACCAACTATACTGCTATAAACATGGGTATGCATATATCACTGTGATATGATGCTTAGAATCCATTCAGGAAGATACCAAGAAGGGGAAGAGCTGGGTCAAACGGAACCACTAGTCCTAGTTTTTTGAGGAATCTGCCTACTGATTTCCACAGTAGTTGCACCAATCTACACTCCCACCAACAGTAGAGAAGGGTTCCTTTTTCTCCACAGCCCTATCAGTATCTATTATTGGTTGGTTTCTTAATGATAGCCATTCTTTCTGGAGCGAGATAGAATCTCAATGTTGTTTAAAAGAAAACAGATCTGAGAATCAGTGGAACCGATTAGAAGATGCAGGTAGATTTATAAAAGGTGAGAAGTGACACCAAGCACGCACCTCCAGCCACGAGAAAGTCGCTCGCTCTCCATTTCCTGGGGTAGGAAGCTGCCTGTGGGTAGACTGGCCAACACAATGTCAGAGTACTGTGCGCCGCTTTCCTGGGAAATAACGAACTCGAAGGATGTGGACCGTGAATTCAGAAATGTCCACCCCGTCTCTCTCCTGCTGTCCCTCCTGCTCAGTGCCACGCCCACCACAGCAAAGAGGTTTTTCGCAAGATTTCCTACTGCAGGCTCAGTGCGTGGCTCCCGTTTTCTTCCCTTTGTTCTCTTCTTCTTTTCTTACTTTCAAGGGAGGACTTGAGCATTCTTCACGGCAAGTTACAGGAGGCCTATCCAGAGGCCTCCCCAAAGTCCTATCACCTTTCTGGAGGAGCAAGAAGCCTGTGCAAAGGCCCAGAGGCACAGAACAGCCTGGCCTTTTGAGGCTTCTTGCCAGGACAGCCAGTGGAGGAGGGGAGGGAACGAGGTGAGAGAGGCCTACTACTACTTCCTATAGAGGAAGAAGTTAGGAGAACGAGACAACAATGTATCTCCAGTCTAGAAACTATTAAATTTGAATTTGTAAATTTTTAATCACAAAAATAAAGCCTTGTCTTTCTAGTAATTTTATATATCTGTCCTTCATATATGTTTTATCTATTTTATATGTATAGATGTATAAAAAGTTTTTGAGTGTATCAAGTCTTTGAACTATAATTAGAAACCAGAATAAAAAGACTGGCATACTTAAAAACACAAATCCTTTACCTGTCAGAAAGCAGTCTATAAGAAGTTAAAAACAACAGATCAATGGCCAGGGATGTAGCTCAGTGACACAGTGCCTGCCTGGCAAGCATGAGGCTCTGAGGTCAACTCCCAGTACCCCCCCCCAAAAAAAAAACCCCAAAAACAAAAAAACTAGGTCCATAGATCCCATTTTGTGTTACTTTTATATAAGAATTGGCCAATCATATACAAAATAACAGTGCATAAGAGGAGACCCACGTAGCCACCAGCAGTTAGAGAAATAAAATTCTAAGCACTGAGCTGGTGTCACTTCAGTCATCCTCTCATCCTGACACTTCTCTTTAGAATGCTGAGAATCCTCCTGAGCCAAGATGTGGAGACAGCCAGATGCTCACAGGCAGCTGGAGCCTGGGTCAGGCCCCGCCTCCGCAAAGCCCTTGGCGTAGGGCTCTTCAAATGTTTTCAAGGTGCACGCTGACCCTTGCTGGACTTGCACACACTGATGACCACTGAACCACGACAACTACACCACAGTCCACCACTGGGGTCCTCCAATGGAGAACCAAAAAGGAACCTCAGTCCCCAACCTTGTACTAGCAAGCAGCCATTGAGGAGGAGTTTGGGCTGCTATGTGACCAGATCGGTGTTGTGTCACAACTTGGTGAACACAATCAACCACAGAAGCAGAAGAATGTGTCCCTTAGTAAAAGAGCACAAGCAAACAATGGTGGGTGTACAAAGACCTCTCAAGGGACAGAAAATGACTTAGGCAGCCTGAGGAAGGGACAGGCTGACTCTCAGGTTGCTGTGCTTGCCTGTGGGTGAAGGGACACATTTGGGGTCGGCTCTGTATCATCTACTATCACTGTGCAAGGCGGACATATCTACTATTTACTCATGATTTGAAACAAAATAAGAAGCCAAACATGGAGTCAGGGATGGATCTCACTGGAGGGAGTGGCCGGGGTGCACTTCGGGGGTAGAAGGGGCCGGCAAGGAGCTCCCGAGGAGAATGGAGCAGAGATGCAGGCGGCAGCTGAAGCCTGTGGAGGAGACCATGACAGGAGACAGCTAGGTTTGGGAAATAGGGACAAACTTACAAGGAGAGGGAGGGGACAGTATTCAGGCGACAGGTTACCAGACAGCGCAGGGCTGGTCCAAGGATGCAAAGAGTGCTTTGGTAAGTTGCCGGATAAGGGTGATGCTGGCACTCATGGAAAAGTGCAGAGAACAGGATAAGCAATTGATTTCAACAAAAACCCGTGCTTAGCATCGATTCCAATGGTGCCTGCACTCAGGAAACAGAAAAGGACAATTGAGATGAAGAAGGTCACAGATGTGCAAGCTGGAGACTAATGCTATTTGTGCTGTCATTTAAGTGTAAGCAATGGGTGTAAAATGTCACTCTTTAGAGCAGGACTGGGTGTCAGTGGTCTTAGCTCTCTGTCTACAGACCTTGGTCATCTACAGCTGCATAATGACCCAAGGATAACTCTTGCCTGATTGCTGATGCTTCAAAAATCTGGAAAGCATTCAGGTGCAGTGGTGCGTGCCTGTTAGTCCCAGCAATGGGAGAGGCTGAGTAGAAGGATCACAAGTTCAAGGCCAGCCACGGCAACTCAGCAAGACTGTGTCTCAAAATAAACATAAAACGGGCGGGAAAGGTAGCTTTGGGGCAGAGAACTTGCCTAGCATACATTCAAGCACCCATACAGCAAAAATAAAACACCCAGGAAGGAAAGCCGGATACTTTCCCAGATGCTTTTCCAGATTAGACTGCCTCCTGTCAGGAAGACTCATTTGTGCTGATTTCTGCCAGGATCATCGCACTGTTTCACCCACTTCGTGCAACAAAATGGGAAAAGCTGCAGCCATGCATTTGTAGACGTCAAGTGTGCGTGCAGAGAACACATCTCCCCTGCCACCTGCCAGGCTGGGACAGAGCGTGAAGGTCCCTGTGGGACGAGGCGGACGTTGAGCTTGCTGTGTCTCAGGATGGCCAAGCATCCTTTGGCAGCCTCGGTTTCCTCCGGAGGGAAACAGCGGCTTTGACGTTCATTTCCATGTTCGTCCTGCAATGGACGATCGGGCTCAATTTGCCGTTACCCTCTGCCATCCTCCTCTCAGTACACAACTGTCCCCCACTGGAAGGGCACTTGATTGATGGTGGCTGAAAGGACACGGGCAAGAAAAATAAATTGAATTTATGCAGGTGGGGAGGGAACTGCCTCATTAACAGAATAATTGAGCTGTTAGTTAATTTTACTTGTTATCCGCGGAAAAGGGCAAAAATCTTCTAAGCAACTATTCCTCTTCTTCCGAATGATTAAAAGAACAACAAAAAGGTTTGAGTCTTGGATGTATCTAGTAATTATGTGCCTGACACTTTTTTTTCCTTTTTAAATATCATACGAGGCAGATGTATTTTTAAAATCCTGGCAATTTACACAACACTATGAAAGTGTCAGTTCTTCCTAATCAGAAATTTTCTGCACTTCCCCCAACCTTATTAGCAGTAATTCCTGCTAATTGATAATTATTACCTTTTTCTTAGTCAAATCTAGTTGTTGGTGTAACAACACTTCCTGCTTTGCTAAGATCAATATGTTTAACTATCACTGTAAATAATGCATAAAATTAATAATAAAACTCTGTGCTTGCTGCAAAGAATGCAAACTTTACTCATCTGCATCTCAGCTCGTTAGTTTACAGTTGTTTTAGTTGTTTCTTTATTTTTTGCCCTGGCTGGTAATAATAAGTAGCTCTTATCCTCCAATAATGCAATTCTTCATACATACATGTCAGTAGGACTTTGACCGAAGTCAGTTGACACAGTCAGGACTGTCCCTGGGCTTTGGAAGTCCCTGTGAAGAATACCTTTTCCCTGTGCTTTGCAGTGAGCCTTAACATATTTGCAGAGGTGAACTGTTCTTTACCTACTGGGATTGGACAGGGCTGAGCCCTGAATGGTGGCTCATGGATTTGCGTAGTTAATTTCCAGGAAATTGATGAGTGCTTAGGTTGGGGGGAGAGGAAGGGCAGCAGGTTTCTGGGTCCCAGCCCAAAACAACACCTAATAAAGCACACTTGGCAAGTGGCCCTGGAAGAGCTTCAGAGAAGGTAACATAATCATCACGCTACTCTGGCATATGTCCCCTCCCTTTAATCTACCCACCCTCATTCTTAATTAAAGTAGAAATGCTCTCCTCTCTGCAACCCAGAGACCACGGCCTTTATATTGATATGTGGAGATTTAAGCCTGAAGTATCCTAGCCAAATCATGGAAAAGATAGAAAAACATCAATGTGAATCTATAAATAGATTGACTCCAAATAAATGGAGACCAGGTTAACTCCAGCCAGGGCTTTCCAAGGCTGAGTGCTTTGATTGTTCTTTCAAGGCTCTGCAGGGAATGTAGTGCAGTCTCCCCTGTACCCAGGGTGGGATTTCACACCTCATCGCACCCCCAGGAAGGCAAAAGAAAGACCATCATTCATGGGAACACACCAAATAGGAGCCACTTGGTCATTCTCTTTGGAAAATACTGATGGAGAGGAACTGGTTTCCCAGTGATGAGTCCAATTTGAAACACCCAAGAATCATCACAGCTATCTTGAAATGAGGTGAAAATAGATATAGCTCCTCAGGGCAAAGTTTACCCTAAGTGAGAGACTGTGTTTTTTCAGTTCTGTCTCTCAATCCTTATTTTCCATCCCTACTTTGATGACCTTCTGTATTAGTCAGCTTTGTCATGGTAACAAATGCTCGCCATCCCTCGGTGACATACAGTAGCACCAAAGTCTTATTTGGGCTCATAGGAGTCTCTTCTGAATCTGACCCAGAAGAGGTGGTTGGGGTCAGAACACAATGATTCTGAGGGTGTGGACAGGTCAGTCAGTTACTGGTATAGGATTCCTCTGCCAGTTGTTTCTTTCGTGATGACTTGAATTTATCATTGTTCCCAACTATTCAACAATCCCCGCCTGTAAGCTGTAGGCTGGCTCAGGCCTTGTTTGCATATCTTTGTTCTAAGTTTAGGCTGAAGAATCTCATCCTAGGGGGATGGATGTGTTGTTCTCACAGCAGAGAGAAAGAGGGAGAGTTGATGAGAAGCCATTATTCCTGTTTCTACTAGGACAAGGTGTGTGTCTGTCTGATCCTATGCCATGGGCCACATGAATCACAAAGCCGAACTCTGGGAGCAAGGCAGGAGAAGAAACTCTGCCAGTTACATGGCCATGGCCAGGTGTGTTAGTCTGTTTTCTGCTGCTACAACAAAATACTTAAGACCAGCAAATTAATAAAGAATAGAGGTTTAGTTCATTTATCATTTTGGAAGATGGGAAGTCCAAGCTCATGGCAGCAACACCCGTTTTGCATCTGCCAATGGCCATCTTGCTACATCATAGCATGACACAGCCATCACCTGGCAGGACACCTGCTATCTGGTGGCTCTCTTTTCCTTTTATTAAAGCCACTAATGTCATCATGGGGTCTCTTCCCTCATGAACTCATCTAATCCTAATTATCTGCCAGAGACCCCACCTACAAATGCCGCTAACAGATGACTTTGAGAGTCAAGTTCCTAAGCCATGAATTCTAGGAATGCACCCAAATC
Organism: Dolichotis patagonum; assembly: GCA_004027295.1. Lineage (NCBI taxonomy): Eukaryota > Metazoa > Chordata > Mammalia > Rodentia > Caviidae > Dolichotis > Dolichotis patagonum. Next base: position 37,377 of record PVJX010004882.1, read on the forward strand.
ACAGCACTAGGAATGTATAACCTTACAGGCGGGGATTGTTGAATAGTTGGGAACAATGATAAATTCAAGTCATCACGAAAGAAACAACTGGCAGAGGAATCCTATACCAGTAACTGACTGACCTGTCCACACCCTCAGAATCATTGTGTTCTGACCCCAGCCACCTCTTCTGGGTCAGATTCAGGAGGTCACTATGGTCCCCACTCTCACTTTTGTTCTCTCTCTCTCTTTCCAAAAACCAAGTTAAGCAAAGTCAAATAATGGTCACGTTTTATTGCCACAGGATTTTCCACCTTCTACTTCTTTAAATTTTATACTGAACGACTTGAGTTAATTTGAAGGACTAATAAACTATTCAATGGCAGATATTACTTCTTTCACCAAAGCGTCTTCATTATCAATCATAAGTATCATTGTTTTATGTACCCACTAAGAAAGAAGCACGCCAATTAAACTATGATATGCCATTCATTATAAGATGCATCTCACTTTTAGAGATGTTACAACATGAAGAATCTGTCTTAGAGTCAATGAAATATGGTATCTATTATTATATTTCTTCATATCCAATCATGTTTCAGATAAGACCTATAAATCTTTCCGTACTGATCATCATTTATACCCATCTTACATACCATGTGACATGAACAATGTAAAAAATTGGAACATAAGCCAGGATTAAAATACTCTATGATATTCACCATGATCAATGTATCTGAGTGTTATAATTAAATAATTGCATTTTAGCTTATTTATTAATTTTTCTGTATTTTTTTTAATTTTAGTAACCTATGTGCTACGATGTAGATCTAAAATATTTCCCAGAAGCTCATGAGTTCCAAGATGGGGTCTTGGAAGATAATGTGGAATCACTCTACTTTCCTCAGAGAATGGATCCACTGGTAGGATGGCAACCTGTGGCATCCCTGGGCGAGGTGGAAGATGTGAGTCGGGGCCTTGTAGAGGGAGTAGATGAGGGGGGATGACTGTAAGAAGTACATCTTGTCCCCAGCTCTCTTTGCTTCCTCTCTGTCCTCATGGGTTGAGTGACTTTCCTCCCCTACCCTGTGCTGCCACGAGGAATCTGTCTCATTTCATGCCCACAACAGGAACCAACCAGCCACGGCCTGAAACGTCTGAAACGAGAACCAACATGAGTGGTTTCCCCTTAATTTGTTTACCTCAGGTACTTTGTCACGGTGACAAAAAGCTAACACATCTAATATTAAGAGTATTCAGAAAAATTATATCTTTTAAAATAATTCTATACACTTAACATACACCATCGACTGTGAAATTTTAAATACACTAAAAAGTAACAAGAAACACACCAAATTTCCATGGCATTTACTCCTGGTTGTGAACTATGGCTAGTGTTTTTCTTTATGCTCTTAATTATTTTATTTCTGAAATATTGAAAATGCAATGCTTTTATATTTCCAGAAAAGCAGGACACGTTACATCCTCGATCCTATGTACCATTTGCAGGTCAGAAAGCAAGTACTTTTCATCTATAAAGAACCCCTAGGCTTCTCTTAAAACAATACCAAATGCGTTCTAAGTTGGCAAAGCACAGAAATGAAAGGCTGTTTCCCTCTCAAGCCTCATCACCAACCCAACTGCAACCAAGGGAATAAATTCCACACAGGAAATATAATTAAAAAATATTCAGCGTTTCCAGCAAGGCTTCTTAAAAGCAAGGCAAATATCTTCTTTGCCTTTTTACCTGCTTATTAGAAAGCTAACATAAGGGCTGGCATTTCCACAGCCATCTTGGGCCTTGAGACAGGCTGAGAATGAGGCTCAGTGTAAAGTGTGTGGGGAAGAAGATGATGGGTCCCTAAGGATGGTGAAGCTGACAAACCAGCCAAGACCGCCCCCCTTTAGACCTCTTGCTCAGAAGGTGGAAATAAACCTCTGACTTATTTGACCCTTCTCTTGTGTTATGGATTAAAAACTGGTGATCAACTTAGCACCAGCTAAATCAAATCAGCATGGTGCTGAGTATAGATGGCCCACCTGAGGAAAGCTGCCAGCATAAATAGAGCTGTGGAGAGGATTGATGTGGGTGTTGTGGGTTCTCATAAGTGTTATTGTTGTTGTTGTTGTTTGGAGCCATGGTTTCTCCTGGAGGAGACTGTCATGCTGGCTTCCTGATATGAATTCAGCTATTCCCACTGTTAGAGGAGCTTTGGACCTCATTGTCACTGAGGGTGGCTATGGTACTTTTGCAGGGAGCACTGATCCTTATTTTGAGTGTCACTTCTTGGCTCCAGTGTAGAACCCTCAACCTACTGGCACAGATCCTTCGTCCTGCTGGCACAGACTTTCCAGCTTGCACCACTGACCTTGGAGTCTTCCCAGCATAAATCCATGAAACAGACTTGCATGAGTTCTTTTTGTGAGCTCTAGACCTCCAGTTGGACTCGTGGGAGGCATTGTCATGGGCTCTAGGTTGTCAGCTGGACTCGTAGGACAATGCTGCAGGATCCAGGTCCTCAGCTAGATTTTCCAGGTCTTTAGTGTTGTGGACAGATGTCCTGCCTTTGCTTGTATTTAACTCTGGGTGACCATCATAAAGTGATATTATAAATTCTGTGTCCTGTACATAATTGTCCTCCTTGCAACCCCTGACTGCATCTTGACATCTCCATTGTTCAGAGCTGATGGAAATTTCTTGCTTATAGAGATAGTAGGAATGGGGTAAGTTCAGAAGCCTCCTGCTCTTTGTATCCTACATATGATGGTAGTAGCTTCAGGAAGAACTGGTGGGCCGGGGATTTACCTCAGCAGCACAAGCACCTGCCTGGTAAGTGTGAGGTCATGAGTTTGATCTTGGGTACAAAAAAAAAAAAAAAGAAAGCATTGGTTACAAATTTGGACCAGACAGAGGTCACCAGGTATCCCAGGATCTTTTGAAGTAAACAGCTCTGCCTTGCAATGGCTCACCTTCAGGACAGAACACCCACTGCTGTCAGTCACTGGATGTACACATATGTTCCTTTCCATATTTTCACAGTGGTAATCTTTGTTTCAGGATCCAGTGACTGACAGCAAAGAAAAATTTTTACAGAAAGGTGGTCCGAAACCACTTGAAGTGTCTTTCCAAGAACAAATCCACATCTGAGAGCTTTTAGAGACTCTGTGGACACACCTCATAAATGAAGATAAATAATTCATTTAATCAATACACCTACATAATGAATCAGCATGGCTAAATTCCTAATACAAACACACAGATTGACTTCTGTTTTTCTTGCTGAATTTTGTGGAGCACAATTCTCTAACCTCCTATTCACCTTTAAACCATGTGGCTCGATGACTAATTGAAGCATATGATTTGAATTATCCAGAGACTGAAGCTTTGGGCCCTCTGTGATGTCAGCATCTGGCTTCAGGCCAGAGGGCCACTGCCTATAGTTGTCAAGCGGCCAGGTGAGGATGACCATGTTCAGGCCTGGAATTATCCTATCTCATCCCCTGCAAGGATCAAACATGAACACACACGTCCTTTCCTCAGGTACCACATCCTGGATGTTGGAGCTACACAATCACCTCCCTTTTGAATGCCATTCCTACCACCTTGCTCATGTGGGGAACTCCTGCTGAGTCTTCACAATCTATTACCATTGTGCTCTCCTTTGAAGGAAGCCTGGGAGTCCCAGAAGCTAAGCCTTATGCTAAGATTGTGGTGACGGAACTTGTATCACGACTTAACTCTCTAGCTCCCTCCTTTGTGTCTTTAGCTCTAGGTGGAGAAAGAGGGCCATGCCTTGTAGCAACATGGCTATTTTATGATGTGTGGCTATGTGTAAACTGGCTACCACTTTGCTTTTCCAGTATCTAAGGATGGATTCAGAGTAACTGACTTGAGATCATTCTTTTCTAGGATAGATAGGCACCATACATCTTTTTTTTTCATAGCATAGCTTTAGCCACATCTCATGTTTTTATGCATCATGGTCTAATTTTCATCCAACTCACAATTTATCTTTTATTCCTTCTCCTTGGAATTATTGAGATTGTTAGGTCTACAGAACACATGTTCCCTAATTTTTTTTAACTCCAGTCTTCAGATCCTTGACTGTTTTTTTACTCTCTCTTGTTTCCAAAGATTCCAAATTGCAGGTGCTCTTTGGTCCATTGAAGTTGTCTTGTAGGTTTCTGTGCTCTTTCCCTTCCAGTTATCTGTGTCTGATTTTTGGATAGTTCCTTAGTAGGAACTTAGCGCTTCCAGTTCACCACGTTTTACTCTTCACTTAATCTGCTGTGCACACAACCAATGCTGTTTACGCTTCTTTCCAGATGTTAAAGTTTTCATCTCTAACCCCATATCTCAACATATTGACTCTATGAGATCACTGAAGATGTTAAATGCATGAAACACCATCACAATAATTGTTTTAACAGTCATGTACACTAATTCTATCAGCTGTCATTTATGAATAAGTTGAAATTCATTGACGTTTCTCCTCATTATGACTTTCATTTTCCTTTTCCTTTGAATGTGTGGTCATTTTTTACTTGCTATTGAAGACAAATGCCTTTTACTTTGTTGAGTGTAGGATGTTTTATATTCCCATAAACATTAAGTGCTATTCTGGAATGTAATTAAATTATGTGGAAATAGTTTGACTTTTGTGGCTCTCGATTTTAGGATTCTTTAGACGTGACCAAGTCAACATTTGCTTTGCCCTACTGCCCAGGTAATTCACTTCTGTGATACTTCTCTGCTGTCCCATGAGTTAGATTTTCTGCTATGGCTAGTGAGAACAGGAAGTCTTCTCAAGCCTGCATCAGCTCTGGCATTATTTCCTCTGATCTTTTCGAATGGTTCTTTCTCAATCTATCTCAATCTCTCCTACAGACCTCTGTGTACCCTTTCTTTCTGTAGCTCTCTTCTCTCTGGTATTCTACCATGTGACTTTTAGCCACCTGGGACTCCAGCCATATTCCCCCAACTCAAGGAGATACTGAGCAATAAACTACAGTGATTTGTGCTGTGTTTGATTGTTTCTCATCTCTTAGAGATCCCTGTCCTTTGTTGTTTCTTGTCCTGTGCTGGAAACATGTACTTTCTGTCATTGGTTTTGTTTCATCTGTGAGGGTCCATTGAGTGTTACTGCCCCTGGTCCTAAATTGAAGTTGAGTTTAATTTTCAAGTGTAAAAATTACTCCTGTAATTAGAATTTTTGAGAAGTGTCTTGGGGAGTATGAACCATCTCCCCATATGCCCTGGTCACAGCGTGATAGACTGAGTTCACATCTTACGGGGCCATCTGTGGGCTACAAGGAATCCATCAAATGACCTGTAAGCTTTTATCTCAATATTTTAAAGTTCATAAAATGAGGATATTGTGACCTGTTTAATGGGCTTAGAATTAATAAATTGGAAAATCCTAAATAGATATATTCTTTTCTGATATGATCTGTCTGGAAAACAATTGTCTAAAGGAATTTAAAAGGTGTACACCCCAGGATATCTGCTTCACTCATTGTCTCAAACAAATTATTCTTTGTCCTCTCCTTCCCCGATCTCCCCCTCTCAGGGCCTCCCTCCCTCCCCCAGCAAGGAAGACTCATGAAATGCTCTACTTTAACAAAGTCAAACTTTTTTTTCTTCTCATGTCTCTAATAACCCCTCTGCCCTAAAAAGGCAGGTATAAATATTTATCTGGCAGTTAGCTGTGTATACAGCCATGTGTATAAGTAGCCCCTAGAGACGAAGTTTTCTGTGCATGGGTTCAGTCCAGACATAGCACGGGTCCTTTGGGATCCAGCTGAGAGTGCTGGGGACCCTCCTCACAGGCGGGACCCACAGCTCCAGTAACTGTGTCTTGATCCTCTGGGATCAGACCAGGGATGAGGGCTGCCCTCCACATATCATTCAAGAGGTTCCTTGTCATGTGCATCATATGGGACAGAGAACAAAAAGCATGGTCGGTGGAATATTCCTCTTGTATTCTGCAAACTGGGGCTTGGTGTAGAGAGTCTCTTTGCACTGGCTGAGGTGTTTAAGTTTCCAGAGGTGTCCATGGCTTGTGAATGAGGCATGCAGTGGGTTCACCAACACAGTCCGCTTCCGTCTGTCCTCAGCTGTCTATTCCAGAGGGACTTGCATCAGAAGCCAGGAGATTTCTTCATAATCCTGCAAGCATAGGTGAAGGGGAAACTGAGGCTCAGCTATTGGAGGAGAGCTAGCCACAGCCATGCAGTTACTAAGCGTTGACGTGAAACTCTGAGGCCAAGCCGGCTGCCTTGAAGTCATGAGGATGTGAGACTACTTTGACACAGCTCAGGGGTTCCTACATTGTGGGCTGCCACTGTGCTTGGAGCCTGAACAGATCATGGGGTCTGCTCATCCAATTAACTGAAGACTTCGAGTGTCACTCAGAAAGTGTCACAAAGGATGCAGACCAGCAAGGGCAGCCTATGTGTCTCACATATAATGAGAAATTAGGTAAGCTTGCTGCTCATTCGATCGGAGAGGCCAAGAAACCTCATAGGTCCTTGGATTTTTAGTATACGTGCTGCCAAGCTGAGCACAGCTCCTTGGATTAAGGACCAAAATTTAGGAGAAGAACAAAATCTTCCCACCATTAACCTTTGCCCATTTCCTGCATAAGGAGCTGCGGATGAACCACTCTACAGGGAAACCAGCTTCGCCAAGCCATCCGTGAGCTCAGTAGGAAATAAAACCCATTTTAAGAAAGACGAGTTGCTTTCTCGGGTGTACAACTCGCTTCTGGAAGCCATAGCCATCAAGATATCCAAAGGCAGCGTGGAACCGGATCCTAAAGGAGAGCAGGTGTTTACAGGGCTGAGGACGGAACCCAGGACCACATGCGTGCTATGTGAGGGCTCTGCCTCCTAGCTGCCCCCCAGTCTAATGAGACTTTTTAGTGATTTTTTTCTCTTTCTAGAACCAAAGAGAAGGGAGGTGAATTTGGGGTCACCACCCCTGCGGGTGGCACAGCTGTTTCCCTGCTTATAAGAAAGAGCAATACTGAGCACCCAGCCTGCCTGGGGCACCCCTCCTGCCACAACCACACCCCTCCCACCTGAGCTGGACCGTCCCGCTGAGTTACAGCGAAGACACGGTTTTAGAAAGTTCTCGGTTTGCTGTAAACTCTTCCTCATACCTATGGTAAATTTAAGATCACTGTGGATAATGCAAGGTACAAACATAAAGCAACGTCCAGCTGGGAGGTCACTGGTCTGATGCTTCCCGCTTTCTTAGCACAGGCTTTCCACATTTCGGACACTTTTCCTGTGGCTTTGGACATGTGACTGAGCTCTAGCCAATGGCTGTAGGCAGAAGTTATTGGTAGCAATCCTTCTCTGTTCCATAAAATATTCCCACCAGCAATTGTCCTTATTTCATCTCCTTCCAGTGGATTGGTGGAGACAAGCATTAAATTTTTCTAAATTCCCTTTTTTTGCAATTGGAAATTGAAGTGAGTCCTTTTGTACTGAGCTACATTCCCCAGACCTTTTCAACTTTTTTATTTTGAGGCAAGGTTTCCCTGGTTGGGCTTCAACTGGCAGTCTTCAAAACGTAGCCTCCCAGAGTGCTGGGATTGTAGCTGGGCATCTGCAAACCTGGCTTCGAATCTGCAGGAAAGATTCACGGTGGAGCAAAAGAAAACACCTGAGTCCCAGAGTCATTGTTAGGAGGAGAGCCACTCACCCCTTGGGAACATTTTAGATTTCATATGGCAAAAAGTAAATTAGAGTACACTTGAACCACTGAGACATTTGGGAGTCTGTTACCAAGCCTAGTGTCCACTTACGTATTCGGAGCTAAGAATCAGGAGAATCAGCTTGGTGGCCATACTTTTGTCATGAAGTGCAGCCCTTCATCGCAACTGTTAATTTTACGTTTCAACTTGGATAGACCGCTGTGTGCGATTGTTGGCCAAATGCTGCTAGTCTAGATGTTAGTGCGCTTGCATTGCAAATGTGACCATCGGTGGACTTTCAGTGAAGCAGTTACCTTCCCCTAGGTGACTAGGCCTCATCCAATCAGCTGGAGACCTTAAGAGCAAAGACCAAGGTTCTCAAAGAAGAAGAAATAACAGCTCTGAAGCACAGGAATTCCGTCTGTGAGCAGCCTTCAGACTCCACACTGAAACTAGTCCTGACTCTACCTCCAGATGGAGCTGCCCCATGGATTTCTCACTGGGCAGACCTTGCCATGGAGGGAGCCACATCCTTAAAATATAGACAGTCATACAAATACCTGCATGCATTGGTAGCTAGGTGTGTGTATGTGGAGGGAGACAGAGAGACAGACAGAGAAGGGGAGAGAGAGAGAGACAGAGACAGAGAGATAGAGACAGAGAGAGAGGAAGGGAAAAGGAGGGAGAAGAGAGATGAGGCAGGAAGGGGAGGGTTGGGGCGTTGATGTCTCCATGGTTAAGAAGTGGGGTGCTGGTCTGACATCCTATTCCTTTTGAAAATGTCCAAGAAAAACAGTGATGGGAAATTAGGTGGCTGTGGGCAGTTTAGAGGGCTTTTAGTCAAAGTCCTAGGCTCCTACCCTGTAGAGGCATGTGTCAAGTTCTATGGCAGGATTCCTAGCAGGCAGACTCTGTTCCACCATTTCTCCCAAGGCGGGATGACGCTTACCTGCCACACGGACACTAGGCTTGGCCATCTGAGGTGCTGCCAGGTGACACCTGACCGGAAGAGGCCAATGGCATAGCCAGCAGAAGATTCTGTGTCAAGGTGGGGCTTTCCCACCTCCTCCTGCCGTGCAGTTGGCAGTGTTCTAAGGGGAGGCTGCACTGTCACCTTGGGTTGCAGAAACAAGGACGCCTTGAACACACACACAGCCAACCCACTGCAGATGCACTGTGGGAAGAAGCAGAGAACCAGCGCCACCGCTGCTGAAAGCCACTCCCGATCCACTGTGCTTTGCTAGCGAAGCCCTGGTTCACACCTCCTGACTCTTGGGTGTTGAGACACCTACCACTGTGGACTCGGTTCAAATCCTGGTTCCGGTTCCCACCACTGCCAAGGTGTGTGTCCTCGGAGAGGTTATTTATCTTGTCTGACGCTCAGCTGCATCCTGTTAAGAGAGAGAAAACAGAACTGTTCTCTGAAAAGGTGGTTGTGACGATTCAGTGACTCGGCATGTTTAGAGTTTTTATTTAACATCGGCTCCTAATATTTATACTCATGGCCGCTAAGGCAGATCAGCCACGCTCCCGAAACCCTTCTCCATGTGCTGACTCGGGGATTGATCACCGTTACAGCAGGTGGTGCAGGACTTGGAAGCAACTCGCAAACATCACTGTTTATTTTTGCAGCCCTGGGGATGGTAGAGGGGGGCTCTACCACTGAGCCGCCTCCCAAGCCCTTTAGAATATTTTAAACTTTAAGTCAGGTTTCACTAAATTGCCCAAGAGGAGCCCCAGCTTTCATTCTTCCTGCCTTACCCCCGTCCGTGCTGAGAAGGAAGGCGCACACCCCACGTCAGGCACGGCTTTGAAGAGCGGGGCCTTCCCAGCCTCAGGAGTTGGCAAGGAGCTTTTCTATTAAGCACCAGATAATACAAAGTTCAGAATTCACAAACCTTCTTTGGTCTCTGTCCCACATTCCTCTTTCTTTGTTCTTGCCTCATTCTCTCTTTAGAGACCTTGGAAAATGGACTAGAGGTCAGACTTGGCCACTAGCAGAATCTGCATCTCCGATCTCGCCAGTCCTATAGTGTCTTAGCTTCGACAGCGCTGAGGCGAGGTATCTACCTGGCTGATCCTTTAGCGGTACCATAGGCTTGTTCATCAGTCGATGCTTAAACAGAGCCAGTGGAGCTGATGTTTGAGGAGAAAGCAAATCCTTTGATTATATGGACGACTACCAATGAACCACATCGCAAACTCACCAAGGACTTCTGCTGTGGGTATGCGGCCGAGGCTCCTCTGAGTGGAATATCATTGTCACCGACACGGGCGCTGCTGTGTTCCTGGGCTGGCCATGGGCAGTGTGCAGGGCTTAGCAACGCCCTGGATGAAGCTGCAGGAGCACTGGAGTGGAGCACATGCTTAGAACAGAAAAACCCGGCTCAGTGTCACCCCTGAGACTGGTTGTCTTTCCGCCTCCTAACCCAGGAGCGGTGGCCTCCTGAGTGCCGTGGCAAGTCCATAACTCCGAGAAGCAGGTACACATGGCCCTCAAAAAGCTCTTTCTCCTCCCCGAGCTCTGCCTACACAGTTAGGTCCTTACACCGCTTCCCATTGGTTCAATCTGACTATTTTACAGTCTTCTCGGATAATGTTGTCCAACTCGGCTACTGTGTCTTCCTGTCCTTGGCATTTGCTTTCTAATTCTGTTTGTCCATCTGTTACTTGTCTTTCTGGCATTGCTGCTGCCTGGGTTTTGTTTTTTTGTTTTGTTTTAATGCTTTTTCCCCTTTCTTCTCAGTAATTCTGCAATCCCAGTGCACGGCTGGAATTTCTCTTTTGCTCCCTTTCGGAAGCCCTGCTGTGAGCAATTCTAGCCTTGGAGAGAAGCAGTGGGTCTCATGTCTCCAAGGGCTTCTGCGAGTCTCCAGCTGAAGTCTGCATCTGGAGCGAGGCAGGGAAGATAACTGCATGTTTATGAAGACTCGCTGGCTGGCCTGTTCTCCCAGAGCAATTTTCCATCAGGAGGACTCGAACTGTTTTCTTATCGTAAATATAGATCTGCCACAGGAAAGGTCAATATCTTTGTTGTTCTTAAATAAAAATAAGGAAAACCTTGCCACACATATGCAGTTCTCTCTCTCTCCTGCTACTTGGGCAGTGGGGAAGAACTGAGAACCTCCAGGAAGGTCAGAGCAGGGCAGAAGATCCGCTCAGGGCTCCCAGGCACCAATGTCACGCATTGCTTTAATTTGGTTTCAGGTCTCTTTCATGAGAGTGGCCATACACTCCAACCACCCCTGCAGTGTCCTGGGGGCTCAAGGTGCAGCTTTCCTTCTACACTCCCTCCCAGCAGTTGATCAGAGGTCTAAGTGTTGGCCCCAGGAAGCTGTTTACACCTGCAGGCACCCTGTGCTCTTATCTGCTCGGTGTCTGCTTTAATCTCACAAGAAGGACACTCTCTAGGAGAGCCCTGCTCTGGAAGGTGGCTAGGGGCAAGTGCTGGCCTCAGCTGAGAACCGGAGGAGGTTTACAACAGAACCCAAGAGATCGCAGAGGCTTTTTTGCTTACAGAGCCCAGAGAGAAGAGGATGGCTTGCCTGGCAGGACCAACAGGAAGTGCTAGGACGTGCGCAGATGGATACACTTGCATGCATGCGTGCTAAGTGAGCAGATGAGGGTGAGATAGACCTGAGGTCACAGCCTTAATGGGGTGCAGGGTAGCCCCCAGCAGGTTCCCTTGGGGAGTTCCAGCTGGTGCATTGTAGCAGCAGACACAGGTCCCATGCAGTCCCCATGCTGTGACTGACAGGGGGTTACCTTGACAATTCTCTTCCCCTCGAGAGGGGTGAGGGAGCCCTGGGGACAAGTCAAGGAAGGTGCTCACTGGGGCAGTGACCCACAGGAAACTGATCACTGGGGCAGTTGCCCAGGTGGATACATGGGTAGATCTCACGGATGAGCTGGAAGGCAGAAGAAGACTGGACACTGATTGACTGACTGACCTGGTTTCTGGGGTAGGAAGGTCAAGCATGTTTGAAAAGCCAAGGCCGTATAAAGCTACAGGAATCCACCAGGTGTCACGCACCATCCTCCTTACACACCGTCTTATTTAAATCCTACAATATGTGAGGCCACAGTTATGTTTATCTCTTGGTAAAATTAAGGTTGAAAAACCCAAATTAAGGATAACGGTACTAATGCAATCTTTGTGAGGGCACATTTTGGAAAGAGAGATTCCCAGCCGAATGCTGTTCTTGCACTTAGAAGGATCTACTCTTGAGTGATCGTAGGGGCAGAATGGCTTACACCCCTCAAACATTCCCCTCTTGTAGTCCTAATGCCCAGTATTTCAGAGTATGAGCATACTTGGAGGTAGAGACTTTAGAGGGATGATTAAATTAAAATGAGGTCATTCAGGTGAGCTCTAACCTGGTGCCACTTGGTGTCCTCATAAGAAGAGAGAATCTATGTAAAGACACAGATAAACGATGCCATCAATATGCCCAAATGAGAGGCCCCTAAGAAACCAGCACTGCCAACATCTTGACCTTTGACTTCTAGCTTCCTGAACTCTAAGGATATCAGTCTATGTTTTTTAAACCACCCAGTTTGTGTCTTTTTGTTTTAGGGGCCACAGGAAACTGATACACATGACAAGGCTACCAGCCTCTCCATCCATCCACCCATCCATCCATCCATCCATCCATTCATCCATCCATCCACCCAACCAGTCTATCTATGTAACCCATTTTTCTTCAAATACAATTCAGGCACACAAGATAGTTTGAAAGAGATCAAATTTTTCCTTTACCATTGTTCTGAATTATCTCCTATTTTAATGGCCATCTACAGTCTTTCAATTTTTACATATCTAAGTGCTTGAAACATTTGTGCAGAGCTTTAATCACAGTGTGTGTATGCACTTGTGTTTTAAAAAATTTTTCTTTAATTCTTAAAAAATATGTCTACAGTTTTACAAATGGAAATGATCCTGTTAAATTGTATAATGTCTCTCTGAGGTAATATATTGAAATACTATTACATGTAATGTGTAATTGTTATTTTCATATACTCATAACATTAATACAGACTCATTGTAGAAAATGTAAACTGAAGGGTATAATCTACAGAGGAAACTTTAAAATCACAGATAATTTTACAATCCAGAAATACTTGATTTGGAAACCTTGCTGTTAGTATTTCATTCTCTATTGTCCTAAAAAGACATATGCACATACTGACACATGAATACTTCACATACTTTTTGAAATTTTTGTATAGGAAAAATACTCAGCTTCACCTATTATCTCTGAGATGAATATTTGCCCAGATTTACACTATACTCAAGATGTTTTCATCTTTGTGTACTCAACCTTGTTGCACTGTGTAGTTTTTTTTCCTTTTATTTTCATGATTTACAATTATGCTTTTGCCCTGAGGTGGGAGACAAATCTATGAGATACTATTTGTGGTATGGGTTACGTGTCTGAGTCCCCTCAAAATTCTTACATTGAAACCCGAGTAGGAAGTGGGCTTTGGGGTGATAAAGTTCATGAAGGCAGAACTGTCATGGTAGGATCTGTGTCCTGATAACGGTGATGATGATGGTGATGGTGGTGGTGATGGTGGTGATGGTGATGATGGTGATGGTGGTGATGGTGATAATAATGTTAATGATACATCAGAGCCCAACTCTGGTTTTCACCCATGTGAGGACACAACAAGAAAGGATCTTTCTCAAGTCACAAACGGGCCTTTAGGGAACCCGGCCACGCTGACATCCTAATGTCACACTTCCAGCCTCTGAAAGAACAAGAAATACATTTCTATTGTTTACAGCAATCCTGTCAATGGCACCTTATTATAGTAGCTTCAGTGAACTAATAACAGTTGGTTTCACTTTTCCATCTAATCATTGAATGACTTTGCGGATTATTTTGCTGCAGAGTACTTTATGGCCAACCACACTACGGGTGCCCTCATAGTGCATAAACTCCGGATGCTGCTTATTACTTTGTAATTCCCTTTCCCAGTGTTCTCGCTTTTCTGGGTCTGCAAACTCAGGTGTCCCTTTGGGACTTACAGCTCTGTAGCTCAGAAGCCCAGGCCTGGTGCATCTTGAACCCCTGCTCCTAGCCTCCCCAAGGTGAAGTCCATGTGTCATGGAAATGTCCCCATTGGGGAACTCAGCTGGGGAGAGATTTGCTTTCTGCTTCCTGGGAGTAGTGGTAGAATCAGTTTTTTTGGTCCCTGGTTGACTGAGGTCCCATTGCCTTGCTCAGGGCTGGCCAGTAAGGACTGATCTCATCTCCTGTAGTCTGCTCTTGGGTCCCTGTCACAAGGTTCCCTCCTTCATCCCACCCATATCATGAACCTTCAGGAAGGACTAGGCCACTGGTAAGGTCTCGTAAGATCAAACAAAACCCACTCCAAATAATCTCTCTCCTTATGAACTCAAAGTCAACTGATTAGGGACTTTAGTCACATGTGTCTGATTCCTTCAACTTTGTCATATATGGCAACCTAAACAGAAAGGTAACCTAAATAATTTATGGTGTTCACCATCTCTAAAAGTACTCAGCAGGGGGAGAACAAGAGTGTGTGTGTGTGTGTGTGTGTGAGAGAGAGAGAGAGAGAGAGAGAGAGAGAGAGAGAGAGAGACAGAGAGAGAGAGAGTGTGCAGGGATCCATATCAGACAGTAAGAATCTCGGGGATCATCCCAGGGTTCTTCCTACCCTCTGTCACAGTGCGTTGTCACAGGATCCCATACTTTATCTCTGCTAATTGCTTTACCATCTATCATCAGACTTTGTGTTCTCTGTATTGTGGTCTTCTAATGAGTTGGCTGCAACAGTGCTTATCTATCTTCAAACCCATGCTTGGTTATTTTCATTTTTATGGAATTACAAAATGCTTTCTGACAATTTTAGGTGAAGTGCCCCTGTTTTGTCTTACTATAAAAAGTGTTATCTGTACAGTAACTCCCACACCTATGTGCACCATGTTCTGAGACCCTTTCCATAGGTGCCTGAAGCTTGGTACTACTGAGCCCTGTGATTTCAGGATGTTTCTGTCCTAACTAAGCACCTACCATGCCTTGTGGCTTTAACTTTCACAGGTGAAGGCAACAGCAAAATTAACATGAGTTTATTTTTCTTCCTTCACAATTTCATGCACAGAAGATTTACTGGCACAATACAATTTAGTAAGTTCCACATACAATTCTCTTCCTTCCTTATTTGGTCAAATACTATTACTTTTGCACTTAGAGAAACTACTTTACACTTTCTCCTGGGATACCTGTATCCTGGAGCAGTAATGAAGTAAAAAATGAAGCTTACTAGCCATAAGCACTGCTATACCACAGGCAGCTAATGTGATAAACAAGATGGTTATAAAGTAATTAAAGGGCAGATGATACATACAGAGTGGAAACACTGCACAAAGGTGAGCCAGGCCCTGGATGGGACAGAATAGGACAACACAATATATCATCACCACACTACTCAGAACAGTCTTTAACATAAAACCTACCAAGGGTTTAGCTCTAGAATTTTCCATTTAACATTTTCACATGAAATTGACTGTAAGAGACTGAAAGCACAGAATGAGAGACCACAGGAAGAAAGCACTACTTTATTCTCCTTTCTTTATGTATCTCTTCTCCCAAATGAATTCATTACTTGTCAAGCTCACATCTCCAATGTAGAGATTGTCTAATTTGAATTTTGATTTTTGAATGAGGTAAGTTTATGTATTATATCAGAGTAGAATTTGGACTTATACAAACCGTAGTACCTCTATATAGACTGTGCTATTGCTTTCAAATTTAATTAAACATGCATATGTCAAGTATGGCCTCTTCACAAACTAGAGAAATGAGCAGAAAGAGTCGTGCTCCACAGAGCTTTTGTTTCAGTGAAATAGATGATAAATAGGCAAATAAGTGAATGAAGTCATTGAAATAGTGTTAAGTGCTAAAAAGAATAAGGTGAAGTACTGAGTGGGAGTGAGTGTAAGAGACTCAGAAAAAACCCTCACTACTGTTTCTACTGCCACACACGTGCGATACTGTCTGCACTTCTGACAGCAGCTAAGTAGCATTTTCCTCATGTGTCTTTTCTTCAGTAGTCACCAATGGGATGCCTTATAGCTCAAACCATCCATCGTGAGCTGATCACAGGATCCCATGGGTTAGGGTTCAACCACCCACATTCTACTCAGACACGCGTAGTAAGTAGCAGGGAGCCCACAGCTTCAGTCCAACAGGGCTGACGACCAGAGATGCCCAGAACTCCCCTCTCAGGCCCAGTTAGGTGGCTAGAGCAGATCACTCCTTGTGTTCCTTGGTTTATTATGAAGGATGCTACAAAGGGTAGAGGGGAGAGACAGACAGAAAGAGAAAGTGAGAGAGAGAGAGAGCTGCATCAGGCAGAATACGCAGGAGGGGTGGGGTTCCCCAAGCAACTTCACACCCTCAGCAGCCTGCAGCGTTGAGCTTTGTCCATTCTGTGGAGCTTCATCATACAGGTGTGATGGTTTCCTCCCTTGGCCTTTAGTGGTCAACTCAACCTTCAGCCCTGTCCCCTCCCTGCAGGTTGAGGGAAGCTGGCAATTGCAACTCGCTAGTGCAAAGGTTAGTTCCTGGCAAGCAGCCTCCATTCTAGGGCTATCTAAGACCCTTCACAAACCAGTGGACTCATTAACATGATAAATGAACATATAAAACTTGTCACTTCAAAGACTCCAAGAATTTTAGGACCTGTGTCCCAGAAGCAGAGATATAGATGATACAGATATAAATATAGATATAGAAAAGATGATACAGACAGATGATACAGATATAGATGATAAGATAGAGATGGAGACAGAGATAGAAAGATGATAGATAGATAAGTATAGATAGATGCATATAGATATTATAACCATAATATCACAACATGCAGATTTGGACAAGGAAGTTATGGAATTCTCTCTGAGATGGTGTTTGACATGGATGCAAATAAACTTTCAACTAACCATAAAATTGGAAAGAAGAACATCTGGAGCAGAGGCAAAGCTCAGCACAGAGGCATTGGAATGGTACAAGATAGTCTCATCAGAGACCCGGGAACTGGGCATCTATTCAAGTCCTTGCCATACCTCTGCAGACCGGATCCCTGCATCGCTCCCCCTGTGGAACTGGATGCCTACACAGTGCTGCCAGGGTGATTGTCTTTTCCATATTTACTTTTCCGTATTTTCTAAATAATTGTTGCCTATATGGAGGAAAGCTATTGGCATGTAAGGTGTTTCTTTTGAAGTGGCCATATTACTTATTGTGATGAATTCCAAAATGTTTTTCATTTTATATACACTGGACTTTTCCCTTTTTTGGACAGGGTCTCACTAAGTTATCCGGGCTGAGCTCAAACTTGTGATCCTTCTGCCTCAGCCTTCCTGAGTGCTGGGATTACAGATGTGCACTGCAGACCATTTTTCTTGTGCTTTTGTAGCAGATACTCATGATAAATGCAGCAACAATAATTTTGGAATAATGCGAATTTTGCACCTTCCATTTAGAAGGTCACCATGACTTTGATTTCTGCTTCATATCTCAACATGGGTTTTATTTCTGCACCTCTCTGCAGGGTTATTCTGTCCTACAGAAATTTGGTTTAAGGTAGAGAGCACAATTCTCCTTTGATGTTTCTTGTGGATAGAGGTTCTCTTCCCCTTCGGATCTGTTATAAACAACAACCCTCTGAGGTGTTTCGGTTCAGTTTTTGTTTTTCCATCTGAAATATGTGCAGAGGAGTAAGATTTGTCGGTAAAAAGTGATCCGTGGAGGGGTAGTGGGAGATTTCCAGGACCTGTTCAGGAGTCTGCTGTATAAGTGACAGTTCTGTGGGGTTGAGGGGAAAGTGTGTCCTTGTCACCAAGGTGGAAAGGAAGAGAAAGGGGAGATAGATCTGGAGCACTACTCTGCCATAAAGAAGGATTCATCAGAATCATTTGCAGAAAAGTGGACGTACCATAAAAGTCAAATAAATCAGATTTGTGTATTTATTTATAATAATTTCTTTTATATGAAAAACCTAATGCATAAATAACTATAACAAATAAAATATTAGCAGTATGGCTTTCCTTTTGAGCACTTTCTTTCCCTTTCATTATCACAATATCTATTGTACATTTTGGATCTTATTACTCTTTCAGGTTTTTTTATGCTAAGGAGACAATATGATATCTATAAATGAGAGTTTGATTTATTTCACTTATGAGTATGGTCTCAAATTGCCTCCATTTACCTATAAAAGCCTCAAGATTATCCTTCTTTATAACTGAGTAATATTCCATTGTATCTTGTAAATTGAACGACTTCTAAAATAACAATATGCAATATATTAGTGTTAATTTCCTACTATTGTTTTGAAACTCTGTATCATTCCTATCCGTTTTCTCTGTTTTGCTTTTTTTTAATTAAAAAAATAAAAGAGGCCATAAGAAACAGGGAGACAGATTTGTTTTTAAAAATGGAAAGAGGGTCTAGAGAAGATGGGAAGGGATGAGGGAAAGGGGAAAGGAGAGTGAAATGAGCTAAGGGGTGTCCGGAACACGCATCTAGCCCTTACCATGGATGGAAACGAGACGTACAACAAACAAGTCCTAATGAAAATTTTAAAAAGGGAACCCAGCTAGCAGTGTGTTTCACTGTGGCTTTGCTAAGCTACGCCTGGCCTTCAGGACCCTGCCCTTCTCATCCTGACAGCACACTGGCCCGAATCCACACGGCCCTGAGGGCTGTTGTGCACTTTGCTACTCAACTCCAGTGGAGTCCCTGGAGTCATACTGCTCCCTGGGGTCTGTGGTGCATGATGGAGGCCACTCCCAGGATTAAATAGGGTTCCAAGCACCGAGCGTTCTGTGCAGGATGCAAGTCCTCCAAAACCTCCTTTCCTTTCTTTCTCCTTCCAAACCAAAGCGAGCATCCAGCCATGCCAGGGCCACAGGTCTTCCTGCGGGATGTCTCGTGTGGCTCGCTGAGAACTCACCCACGGAGAAACACTGGCGCTGCCTCTGCTGCATCTGCCAGGGCCACGGTCATCGTCCTCGTCCTCCTGGAGATGAGTGTCTTATGTGGTCACCTGGTGAGCAGAACCCTTGTAGATCTTGATACAGGAACTGATGACGCAAGTACTGGTGACTGCTCTGAGCACCATGCAGCGGAGAGGCAGCTTCATAGAAACACCACGGTGTGGCCTTGTCCACCTTATTGACCAAATCTGCCGCTTGAGACTCCTGGATCTTCCGTAAAGCCAACATAACCGTGATGGTCAATGTTTGGAATCAAGTTTGAACACAGCGGCAGCTGCAACTAAAGACACCTGAAAGAAGACTTCCAGAACTGCTTCGGAAAGCAGCCAGAACACTGAGATAAGCACATTCGAAGCCAGAGGAGATACTGTGAGAGGGATTCACAGCAATGTGTCTTTTACTGTAATATATTATTTCTAATTAAACTGTCAGTGTTTCGTTAACCGTATCTCATGCAAGAGCTATCTGCTCCAAACTGGCTGAGGATGGGCGTGTTCATGGCTTCCACCCCTTGGATATTCTTTCCTTGCATCTCCTTTTCACACCCCCTTCCTTTCCAGTAGCTTCTGACTGCACGGACATTTTGGGGAGCAAACATTTTCATATTTATTCTGACCGTACCTTATGCATAGGAGACTAGATTATGAGTCCCCCTCCTGGTCACGACTCAGCAAATCCCTCATGTAAATTGTGTGAGCCGCGGTACCTCGGTTCACAAACTTAACTTGTGGGGAGGATGGGCAGCATTCATGTTTTTCATCCCATGTGGAGATTGAGGACAGAAGCAGAATTTTGACAAATTCTTCCGCTCGGGAACCAAAGCATTTGTGAACTGAGATGTTCCTGGATGGCCAGCTGCGACGTGATTTTTAAATGTCTACTTTGGTGCCATCTTTCTAGATTTTATTATTTCTACATCCTCTCTATAGCGTGGGCTTTGTACAGAGTGAAATGTAAAGCAGAGTAATCGTGGAACCTTGAAGCACAAACGCCATTCAAGTCCATGTCCCTACCTGGATGGCTTTGTGGGGCCTATGCGGGGACATGGTCAGGACAGCAGAGCTGTACCAGATTTCTGGACTTGGTTAATGCGGGTTGGCCCTGCCTAGTTCCACTGAGCCCATTCACAAGGGGCGGCCCTCTGCCACGTGTCTCAGTGTAGACTTTGCTACTGCCAAAATACTGACCTTGGACATGGAGTCCAGTGAACATACAGGATTCGGGATCTGATGTGCAAAGCCTGAAAGCTCACTGCCCACATTCAAATAAAACTCACAGGAACCCAGTCTTCTACCTGGGTTGAGCATAATATGTAGCACTTTTCACAGTAGCCCTCTTTTGGGGAAATGTCAGTGAAATACGTGTTCAGTACAGACTGACATTTTATACACTTTTCACGAACTTAATAATTTCTTAATTATGTCCACAATGGAATCCTCCTCACCAGTTGAATGATTGCAGCTTCTACTTTGAGCTGTGACTCCAGAGACAACACTCCCACACCCGTGATCATGGGGCCATTCCTTCATTTATCTTTGACTTGAAACCTGCTTTTCTCCAGTGAGTGCCCAAGGCAGACTCACGTCGGCTTCCTTGGATCAGCCCCGGCCTGGCCATCCCACCTCCTGCCCAGGGCTGCTGAGCACCGCCTGCTATTCCCTGGGAGCTGAGAGCAGAGAGCTTTCAGGAGCCAGTGTGAGGTGGCCCAGCAACTTCTTCTGGCCGAACAGAAGACCAAGAAATGGTTCCTCCTCCCTGGGGGCCTGTGCCTGATAGATGCTGAGAGTAGACTTCCGGTCTCCTCTCCACACCCTGGCCCAACAACACACGTGATCTCTCATGTAAACTGCATGAACATTAAGTCCAAACTCTGCCACAATTTTTAAACATCTAGTTGGGCACCATTTGTAATCTATTGACTGAAAGTCATTGGCACTGTGGTCAGGTGAGTGGAAAATGCAGTTTTAGGAGGAAGGGTTCCGTCAGCACGGGATCAGCATGGCGTTGAGTTGCAGCAGCCAACCCTTGCAACAACTGCAAGAGAGGTGGAAGTGGGGATCTCCCAAGAGGTCTCTCTGCAGAGCCACTAAGGTGAGTAATACTGCGACTTCTGCCTGGCTTCCTGGTGCCCACATTTGCCCCCATTATCATACAAACTCGAAGCTCGGAGTTGATTGAAGAATGAGTTGATTGAGGATATGACAGCCTCTCATTCATGCATTCATTCATTCATTCACATTTCCATAGAGACACTGCTTCAGCAATGCACAATAATTCTCGGGAGCAAGGCAGTTGAAGTTCGTGGTGAGAGGACATGGGCTATGATTGGGACTTGATCTGTGTCCATGCATGATGGAGCAGCCGTAACCATATGGACATCATGATACAGAACAGACCAAGTCCCTTTGGTTCATCATCTTGAGTCCTGACTGCTGGAGCTCCCTGTGGGTACAAAACTATTGGCATCCCAAGTGTACAAAGACGGACCTGGTGGAAGTGTGTAATGATGGCAGCTATCCAGGTAAAATGTCCTCTCCCAGTGTGGTCCAAGATATGGAGAATGTAACTCTTTCCTAGATGGTAAAACTGAGGAAGGGAAAGCCACCTCCTGGTGTTTGCTTAATAAAGGTAAGTCACAGGGACAACATTTGTGTGCATAGCACATCTGTCCAGGGTCCCTGATCAACCCAAAGCTCTCCTCTTGTTCTTTCCTCAAGTCCAAGCCCTAGAATTCATCCTTATCAGCCTTCGTGGTTTCTTTCATCCAAGTCCTATTCTTTGGTCATGTCCATTCCTACCTGTCCAAGGCATGCGAGGAGCAGATTCAAGGCAAGCCAACTCCAACTCAGGGTCCTAGGTGCAAAAATTCACCTACGATCCCACAATCCCAGCTCGCCCTGGATATGGCTGTGGAGATGACTCTGCTTTGAAAAGCTCTCCTTGCCTCCTACTTCTAGGTCTGGTCCTCAGAGTACAGTTGTCATTTCTGAGGTCACTGACAGGGACAATGTGCCGAAAGCTTCGAGGTAGGGGAGGCAGGACTAAGAACTGAAATGAGAGCGAGGGATTGTTTGGATATGCATTGTTTGGGTGTGGACAAACAAGCTCAGGACTCAGAGAATATAGTTTTTCTGGAAAAGGAATCCAAAAGCAGGGCCAGATCCTAGGGTGCAGTACTCAGAAGCAAGTCCCCGAGGGATAGCACGGCCCAGAGACAGGAGGGCTCATCTTGGCAGAGCTGTGTACTGAGGCCACGGAAAACAGAGGCTCCACAGCTGGAGGCACAGGTGTGACCTGGGAGCCTGGGAAGCAGCGCCCCTCATGGGCGGGGTTGGTGTGGCAGCCCAGGTCCTGTGATACCGGGTGCTGGGATCGTCCTGCCTCATGCTCAACGAAGCCCCTGAATCCTAACTCCCTATAACATCCTTCCAGACCAGAGCTGGTGCAGAGGCTGCACCAGAAGAACAGTGTACTGAAGAACAGTGGGTGAGCCAGGGTCCCCCAGTTGAATGTCATATGTTTAAGAGTAAACATCATCTCCCAGGGTTGTGTCTCCTCTGCTGAAGACTACCAGCTAGGCTGGCCATTTCCTGCAGTTCATGCAGAAACATTCACTGAGCACCTACTATCAGGCACTATGGAGGTGCTATGGAAACTCACCCCAAGTCCTCCTCCCCATCTTTCCTGGTTTGTTTTATGTGCTGGCTTGACAGGAGCATGGAGTAAGCAGATACTTAGCCAAACCTTTTTCTGTGTTTTTCTGTGGGTGCTTTTCGGTGTGATTAGCATTTAAATCTGTGGACTTTCAGGAAAACAGATTCCCTTTCCCAGTGTGCATGGGCATTGACCAATCAGCTGAGGTCCTGAATAGAGCACACAGCCTGAGCCCCACCCCCACCCCCACCCAGGTGGGAAGACCCTTCCTCCTGTCTGCCCTCCCCAGTTGGCCCCATGGCTTTCTCCACTGTGGCTCTTCTGATTCTTAGACTGTCACATTCGCTGTGGGACACTGCATCTCCCACTTCTACAGGTTGCTGAGTATCGATCTTGGGACTCACGGGCCTTCTCCATAAATGAGTCAATTGTTTTTAATCTCCGTTTGTTCTCTCCCTCTCTTTCTCCCTCTCCCTTATTTATATATTGGCCTTTCTGTTAGCTCTATTATATATTTCTATATATATCCCTTTTTTTGGTCAACATCATCTATTTCCTGTTTCCTCTGTTTGTGAGACGCTCCTATGTATGCACTGTCCCCTTACAGCACAAGCGAGAATATCCATCCAGCCCCGTGAGAAAGTGCTGAGATTGTAGCACCCCAGGTGCAGGTGGAGTTTGAGTCCGAGCAGGCTAGGAGACATCCCAAGGAAGAGCTTGTCTGATCTCCCCCTGCAAATCTCCAGCTCCGGACCCCTCAGCCTGGTCAACAAGGATATTTCTGCATGGGCAGCACCGCCCTTCTGGCCCCTGCTGTGACCGAGCTTTACAGGGAAAGCTGGCAACTTCACCGCGTTAATTTCCCTTTTTCTTCTGTTACGGAGTGTATCACTTGCAGTGATCCCTGACACCCTCCTCTCCATGACTTTCACTTTCTTACCTGTGAACTGGAAAAACCACTATCTACCTCTTGAGGTTTTTGTCAGGATCAAGAAAGATACAAATACAGCCCCAAATCCACTTCCTGATGCATCATAAACAATGTGTGGTAGCTGTTTCATCCTCTTTATCACCCCCTCACTGTCATCGTCATAATAAATCACCGTCTCACCATCATCATTGTGGCCACCACCAATGGCACCATCATCGTCCTCCTCGTCATTGTCTACTCTAGGTGTTGCCATTCTGAGTTTTAATTTCAGACACTTTAAGTTTCAAGTAAAATATATCTTTCCTGAAGGTGATTTCAGACAGTACTCAGAATGTATTGGCTCATGTCATTATAAAGTTCTTGGTCATGTAGCTCCAGGGGAGAATTGATCCAGTAACTCAAATAACACTACTGGACTACTGATTTTGGCTTTGCCTCTTGACTTTATGCAACATGCAATAGCCCTGGAACTTCTGGACCATCTCCTCATTGATACAAAAGAGTGGTTCTAACTTCAGACCTCAAAACTCCATGCCCCATCATCCAGAAGCAGATGGAGTTCTGACAGAGTCTAGTAAGAAAAAGGAAGTTTCTATTTCCCAGAATCCTCTTCAAACAACTCACATTTCATTTTGATTGGCTTATGTCCTCATCTGTGAACCAATCACAGTGGTTAGAGATGGATGCAATAATTGAGAGAGCCAACAAGGGTCCACTCCTCAATATGGAGGTGGGATGAATTATACTGGCTGGAATAGGACAGGGTGGTTTATTGTCAAATGATGCTGTGTTATTTCCCCAAAATGGGTGAATGGAGGTAAGACAGCAAGTACCACCATACTTTCCCATTATACCTTTCTGTGTGCTGTACCCTTTACCTCTGCCAGTGGCCCACTGTCATCTCTTATCCCAGACTAGTTGCTCTATCCCTTATTTAGTTATTGGCATCTTAGGGGTTCAATCCTGAGTCCTGCCTCCTCAAGGTGGATGAGACACCCCACTATGCACGCTCTATCCTCCCTTCTAGTGTCTGCTGCTCTCCTGGAGCTTACATCTGTATCCGAATCGCTTGTTACCCTCAACACTGCACTCTAAATTCTCAGAAGTAAAAAAAATCCAGTATTTTTTCACAATATTACAAAGCAGAAACACAGTAATTGTAGGCACTAGTAATTGTGCTCAAAATATTTGAAAGATGAATGTGGGAATGAATAAGGAAATAAACAAAGTGGCAAAAAATGAAATTAATGAGTGAAACTACCTGGATGTTAGCATTAACCAACTGAAAAGAAGAAATACCTTCTTCCTGGATGTCAGGCAAGCCAAGTGAGATTTTTTTTTTCCTAATTACTGGTCAAAATTGGTAGAGATGCCTGTTTTGAAAAAGAACAACTGAAACCAGGGAAGAACCCAATGAAAGGCTGATAGGAAGAATCAGAATCAAAAGTAACAAAAGAACGTGGTTAATTCTAATTTAAGAGTGGATCAGAAAAGAACTTTTCAGCATGAATTATATAGAGAATTTAAAATCTAAGGCCCTTTAGAATCACATCAAGATAGACCACTGGCCAGCTGGCAGGTGACAGTTTCAGGTCTCATCTCCTTCCTTGGGAAACCGTCTCTCAGACTTGACATTCCAGGGGCGGGGGGAGTCTGGTGACACAGGCGTCAGTACAGTGGGAGATGGGACACTGGGCTATCTCTGGAGGGAATTTCCCCAAAGCCAGGAACTTGATCATTCCTTGCAACTGTTGGGTTTGCGTCCTTGTGAAAATGTTTGAGGAAAAACCCAAATCACCTGACATTAAAAAATAAACAATGTCAACGTCACAACACACATGGCAGGAGCAGCCGGGCCACGGACTCCGTCCAGATCAACACCTGGCCGTTCTCTAGCTCTGCATCTTTCAGGGGCCTTGCCATGTCCGATGTCCTTCCAGGAACCCCCAACAGGGAGGAAGGCGAGACTTCTTCTGTCCTGCAGAAGAGAAAACTGGGGCTCAAACTCCGCAGGGATTTGTGCAAAGCTACTGAGCACTGTCCACCTAGTGATTTGAATTCGAATCGCCTCTTCCAACTTCCCCTACTTTTCTCCTCCATCAAATGTGAGCAAGATTTAAAAAAATATATATCTTTTTTTTCTAAAGGACATTACATTGTGAGACAGAAAGCAAGACATGCCATTCACAGCATCGCTGTAAGCATGCATACGTGTGTATACACATATGTGCATGATATATGTAACGTGAGTATACTAAAACATAAAAATAAACAAAACAACAATAGCAATGCTGCCTTGAAGTGAAAAAAAGAGAGGTTTTCCCCCAGGTTCCTGGAGAGCCCTGCTCTTTATTCCTGAGAGGTTCAATTAACGGATGCAAGTCATAAAACAGTGCCTTTTCTCCCTGCTATGATGCATTGTTTTTAATCTCACTGCCTTGTATTATATCACATTCCTATAATTCTTCCGACAGGAAAAGGCTTGTTTCATAAAAATATAGTCCCCAGCATTTGAAATATAAGTTCACATGCCGGCAACGTATATATCACCGAGCCAGCAAACTAACTCACTTACTTAATCCACTAACTTCAGGTGTTTCCTACATTATGTGAAATGCCCTGAAATAGGCAGGAGCTGCCAGCCCCATCACGGCTTCCCCGCTCGAGAGACAGGAGGAGAGGGGAGCAGGGGGAGTTGAGAGTCCCTCCATGGATGCCACAATAACATGTCTTTCATTATCACCCGGTGTCAGGACACTGGGTAATGTTCATTGTGCATGCACAATAAATTACTATTTACCTGGCAGCGCCTTTGATAAGCCTGTCTCCTCTCTCTTTCTGTCCACGCAGCATGGAGCAGAGAAGCCCCCTTGCCTATAATTCTTATGAAGGTGATACCTTTTCTGAATAAGAAAGTACACACTTCCAAAGCCAGCACTCTCTGGGGTTTTTAAGGGACATTGTTTTTATTGGTTCCCTTTTATTTCTCCCACCCTGCTGCGTTCTAATGCTATAGTGACTTCTGTGTATACAACTCTCATATTGAAATGTCGGCTGCAGATCTATGCAATATTAAAGAGCGCTTATGAATTTTTGACATCTAATTAGTCGCTACCCAGTTAACATGTCAGGACTCAGAGGGATTAGGGAGGCAGCCCTCTCTGAATAAGTTACAGCAAGGGCCTGTCCTTTTCATGTATTATTCTTTAATGTAGGTGGTGATTATTTGGCTGTGATTAATTGATGAAGACCATTGGTCTGGCAAGTGGTTCCAAATTCACCATAGCTCACTTTTATTTCTCTCAGTGGAGCTCTGCCACTTAATTGCAGGACCTGCCTCTCTCTGGGCAGCCTCTCCGTGTGCCGTTCTGGGACAGAGGGCAGCTCCCTGGGGCCTGTCTTGACCCTCCTGTGGCTCTTCTGAGTCACACATGAGCTGTGGGCTTTGCACCTGCCCTTTTTGTAGAAGCCTGGTGTCCTGAGGCTCTGGCCAGCCGCAGCTGGACCCCAAGGGCACCCCCTGCATGAGCAAGACTTTGGGTTGCTCCCCTTTTCTCACATCTGACTGTTCAGCCCTTGCTTCCCCGGGCTCAGAACACCTGTGGCACCCGAATGGCTTGGTTTACGCCCAAGCTCAGCTGCCTGCCAGGGTGCCAGGTGACATGCAGGGCTCTCAGGGCCACTCCCACCATTGTCTGAAGCTGAGAGGCCACAAGAAACCACACATGTGCAATGCACGGCCTGATACGGCTGCCCCTGTCCTGGGTAAGTGATACCAGGCTCTAAAAAAGGCAACACTGAGGAGTGGATGTCACATCAGCAGGGAGGGGACTGTTGGTGGCCTCCGAGGGCCCCTGGTGTGCAGGGGGCCAAGTGGAAGGGTGCCCTGGAAGAGCGAGCAGGTGCTTCCGGCCCACTGACCTCCTGGCCTGCCAGTCCTCCTGGGACCCAGGACGCCTCCCCAGCTCCCACAGAGGGGCCTGGGGCACCACGCTGCGTCTGATCCTCTTAGACCTGAAGCCAGGCAGGGGTCTCCCTATGTAAATGGTTGGTGAGGTGCAAAGGGGCTCCAGAGATGTCTTCCCCTTCGCTTCCAGATTCCTGTCCTACCAACTCCTGGGCACACACAAACACACCCATGCACGCGTGCGCACACACACACACACACACACACACACACACAGGCTCTTGCACTTTCTCCCTTCTGGCTTTCTAAACAAAGGCTCTGCCATCAGGGTTTCCTACCCCAGCCTCCTGGTTTTATGGGTAAATAATGACTTTTTTGCAAAGCAGAATGGGCCCCATTACAAACACCCTCCATTCAAAGCTCTAATTGGGGCAGTCACAGAGCGGTGGCTGATTCATCTGTTCAAACTCACCATCTCTGGCCAAACCATCCTAAAAATGTGTAATTATAAATAAACCTTCACCTACGTCAGCTGGTGGGGTTTTTAATTACCGCCCTTGATGTCAATCAGGGCCCGTGCTGGTGCACACGCTCAGGGTAACTGCAGAGAAATTTTGTTTCTGAAGATGTTCTTTCCCCTTGCCCCATTACCTATACTTTAGAGGGAAGAGGAGATAAAGCCGTAGCCAGGAGGGGAGAGGAAATAAGCATCTCAGGGAAAAAGAAGAGTGGAGGAGGAATTTTACCCAACATGCAGGGTCATGCCAGGGAGGGAGCTGTTGGCACAGGACAGAGAGGGGACATCTCCGCCGAGCCACCCCCACCCCTGAGCCAACCCTTTGTCTTCCAGCCCTCTGACACAGGGTAGGAGGAAGCTGGAAGGGGGTGTGCGTTTGTTGATGGATAGGATGGGGGACCACGGTGTTCATCTGGGGGCAAGGCACAGTGGGAGTGGGACCAGGCAGGAAAGGGGGAACCCAAGAGGACAAGAAGAGGGGTGCTGCAAGGAAAAATAAAATCAATGGGCCCATATTCCCTTTCTCCTCTGCGCGGATTCTATCTGAAGGAAACACTGAACTTTGGAGTGTTAGCAGCAGCTGAAATTTAGAATTATTGTTTCCTTCTAACAGAAGACTCATTTTCCACGGCCGCATTTGCAGCATAATAAGCTTTTTGTTATTTTTTCAATTAGAGTCAATTGACCTAACAAAATGCTTGGCAATTAAGTGATTTTTGTAATGGTCCGGGGGTAATTTAGTCGAGCTTGTCAGCTGTGTTTCATGAAGCCGAGCTGTCTTTTTTTTCACTGCCTCTCTCTCTCCTCTCTCTCTCTGTCTCTCTCTCTGCCTCTCCCCCACCTCTCTCTCTCTCTCTCTTGAGCATAATGGCTCATAATTTCGAAATCTTTTCCTTCTGTTTCCCTCACAATAATTCGCAATTACAGGAAGTTGTTGGAGGTGATTTTTTTTCTACCTTGCCTTTTGAGTCAGTAATTTTAAATAAAATGTACATACTTATAAAAAGGCAGCCATTACTGAAATCACTTTTTGTGTAAACTCAATTATTTTATGAATAGTGACACCAGCTTGTACTAGGTCCCGCTCCTGAAGGCTGAGGCCATTATTTTCTGCAGGGTAAAAGGGTTAGAACATGCAGAGCTCTCTCTCCACATCAGACCAGCATCCAGTAAGGTAAACACAACTCCAGGGGGACGGGGTGAACGGGTGACCTGCGGGTGGAAGATTCCTCCTCATTCTCCTGCTGCAGGCTCCTGGCCACCCGCTACCCCCAACCTTGGCTTCCCTGGGCAGTGGGTGGACTTCAGCTTCTCTTCCTCTGATTTATGAGGGGATTCTTCATTTGCCTAATTGATTCATTTTCTTAGGAAGACATCTGGAGTTACATTTTCTTTTAAAAGGCTGTAGTTAGATCTGATGACTGGATCAGCTGTTCCTTCATTGTATTGCTTTCTGTTTATACCTATATTAAAACAGTCTTACATTCAGTACGAATTTGAGTGCTTGCATGCAGACAATTATAGCTGGGACACCATGTGCCCTCCTTTTTTGTTTTTTGGGGGTTTTTTTGGCTTTTTTGTTTGCAGAGAAATTCACCTAGGAGGTAATGCAAGTCGTTACTGAGATTCATCTTTAAGTTTTACAAGGCTCCTGCCTGTCTCTGCGTTGCTCTATGGGCTTCAAAAGGATTGCGGTTTCTATACTTGAGTTAGAATCCCCCGCACATTTCAGTTGCCCCCATTATGAAAACCCCACAGAAGCAGCCCAAGTCACTTCTTGGCAAGAAACTCCCCAGTAGGGGGCAGTAGAAGAGCAAGTCAGCTGGGCCCTATTTTGATGGGTCCTTATGTTGGGGTCAGACCACCAGCTCCGGGAACCCCATCTTTTCTCTTCCTTCTCATTGGAACCCAGAGTGGGAACAATCCATCAGTCCAGAGTGTTGCTGTTTTATTAGTCTTCCAGTTCAGGCTGGATGACTTCTAATCAGATGTTCCTACCTTTCCTTTTAGATTTTAGATCTTTCCATGTGGTCCATCGAAAGCTGTGGCTGAGGTTGGCTGGGTGCTGAGCACCCTGGAAAGATTTGCTGAAACTCTGTGGGCAGCCTGTAGAATGGGAGTCTCCCCAGATCTTGGAGGATCTTGCTAGCCCTAATGAGACACACGCCCAGTGCCATCAGACCCGTGGGGGATTCATTTCCACGCCATGTGATTTTGGTCCTCATTTCCTCTTCTTGCAGCTCAGGTTTCCCAGTTCTAAAATGAGAAGCCCAGAACCCCTCCAGTTATAAATTGCACATCAATCATGTATTAGTGAATTCAGTCATTCATTCTTCACTGTGTGCACGCATGCTGACCTGCTAACGAAACTCTGTGTATAGCTTCCTATTCTTGGGTTTGAATTATTCCGCTTAAATACATGGGATCTTGGTTCAACCTCAAGCAGTTTCCTTTATCCTTCTTTTCCTTCCTTTTCCTTTTTTTAGATTGCATAATTTGCCCTCAACCAAGACATTTTGGAAACTTAAACTTATTTCATAGCTTTTAATGAGGCGTGTGCTTTCTGCAGTGATTGACATTTTACCTGAATTTTTAAGATAATGGAAATCTTGCCCTGTTTCCCCAGTGGTCACGGACAGCCTTCAGCTTGACTTAGTTTAGGTGCGAAGTCAGGATAGTTTGGTCTGGGCTGGGGCTGGGCCCAGCCTCTCTAGGCTTTGATTAATCCACTGCACCTCTCATTTCCCCAACTACAAAAGCAGCAGCTCCGGTTCTGAATAAGCATCTTGCAGAAGAAAGAAGCCAAAGCAGAAAGTATTAAACTTCCATGCAGCACCGTAGGAGCGATGTAGTTATTAAATTTCAGCTGCTTATCAAACTGATATGAAAGTCATTTTGCATGATTGCTTTGCATCCTCAAATCTTATGCTTTTATTTGTTATGCATCTCTGTGCTTTCTTATTAGAAAAATACTCAAAGGATAAAAAAGCTGATAATATTATTCAGTTTTGACAATTAGGTAGAAGAAACACTCAAAGAAGTGCTTTTTTATTGCAGCTGGTAATAATATTGGGGGTCCTCCTGATAGCAGTCTACACTGATGCTACCCCAGATGACACGGGATTTATCTTTTAATTGCCATCTACTGGTTTTACTGGATCTGGGCAATGGGAGGGATGTTTCCAGTCTTTCAGAGGTCCCTGTGGCTAATATGACAGGTGCAAATATGTGGGCTCTCCGTGCTTGCCCACTCTTGATTGTGGTATGACCATGGCGATTATCAGTGTTGGGGCTGACAAGGGGACCGTCACCTTTCAGTGTAGATGTAGCTTGAGGCACGCAGCTCAGTGTGAAGGCCCAGGGTTCAACCCTTAGTACAGTAACACACACACACACACACACACACACAAGAACAGAACAGAACAACAAAATCACCTCTATTGTACATCATGTGCCAGGAAATGAGCTGAGCCCGGGCTGAGGCTGGCGCACTAGCCGGTGACTTCACCTCCACCTGCAAGCGCATTGCGTCTCATCTTTGTCATGTCATTAGAGTTTACTCTCAAATTACGTAAAATTATAACTATGCATCTGTGTATGCATGTTTACTGTCTTTCTGTGGTCCAGAGAAATGTCAAAATGGTATGTCTTAAATTATTAGCTGGTTTTATGTACCTTCTGCTCCTTTAGCCTTTTTAAGAGATTCCTAAGATAGAGATTCATGTTCTTGTTTGGCAGCAGAGGAAACCACAGCTCAGAGAGTTAAAGGGACTTGCGCACCTCACATGGCTGGTGCATGATGCTTGTGTGACATGGCCGCAGTGATGGTGAGACTCTCTGGCCTTTTCCAGCTGCCAGCTCTCACCCCATAATCTCTGCTGCTTTATCTCTGGGGGCTCAGATTCCACAACAGTGCCTGGATCAGCATAAATAGCATCACCAGTGGTGGGGGTGCGCACTAGGTCTGCAGGATCAGAAGAGGGGAGTAGCGGGGCCACCAGCCAAGGGGACTGGTCCCTCATTTTCTGCTTTTAGGCAGGGAAGGCCTTGCTTCCTTCATGGAGGAAGCACCCTGGTTTAGGGGAAATGACATCCATTGATTGATAATGACGAAGGAAGATGCAGCCCCTGAAATCTAGTCTTGAGGACATAAAGCAGCCAGTGCTGGGAGAGGGAAGCGGTGCCTGGAGGGGGAGGTGGTGGCTGCATCCAGGGCAAATCCTTCCAGCAGAAAGTCAAGAGAGATCACAATTCCTCCCAGACTCAACGAGCACCTGCTAGAAGTAACACATGGTTTTCAGGGCTGCGAGACAAGCGAAGACACACAGCCATCTTTGTCCCAATGGAAGTTAAGATGTAGTGGAGTATCAGTCACAAAAGGGTTGGGTTGGCTTGTTAGAAGGTGGCAAGTGCCACAGGCCAGGGAGATAGTAGGGAGAGGGGACAGACGCATACCCTGGTC
This sequence comes from Dolichotis patagonum, assembly GCA_004027295.1. Classification (NCBI taxonomy): domain Eukaryota; kingdom Metazoa; phylum Chordata; class Mammalia; order Rodentia; family Caviidae; genus Dolichotis; species Dolichotis patagonum. The sequence goes on from PVJX010004882.1 coordinate 69,556, forward strand.
AGAGATGGAGATACAGCCCAGTTCTGTCTGGAAAGAGTGTTTTCTCCAGGATTGACAGTTGTAAGGAGGAAATGGAATGAAACCAAATTTTCCCAAACTTGGCTGAGTTAGGCATCTCAAAGAAGATCTTTTCTCTGTTTCTTTGTTGGATTTTTTGCAACATATAGCATAGAAAATTCACTTGTAGATTCAGGCTATCAGTCTCTTTTGGATGCAGGTCCTGAAATCCGCATTGTTAAAAAGGAGCCCGAGGTAATACCCTAATGGAACCAGATGGAAGGCCCGGGGCTGCGCGGCCACATGTTTGGCTGAGGGCCGCAGGGTGAGTTAGCGCAGCGCGTCACCTCCGTGAACTGAGGAGGGGCCCTCTCACCTAGGACTGCTCCCGAGGGTTAGTGCTCTGACAGTTGTCAGACATACTCTTGGCACATCCTACGGCCCCGTGTTCCCTTCCTACCCCTCCTTGAGCCGCTCACATCAGATTATACTCCTCAGAAATTCTGAACACAGTTAGAGAAACTGGAGGAAAAGCAACCGGAAAGAGAGAAGCAAAGCATGGAGAGGTGAAAAAGTGGTCACTCTGCAGAGACAGGCAAAGGACCCAGAACCACGATGCAAGCAGAGCGGGCTGTTCCGAAGAGGCTAGAAGACATCATGGTGTGCAAATAGCTGGGATATGAAGGGAGGTGGGCTTTTGCGTGGTTTCGCAATGAAATAGTGTTGGGTGGGGTCTGACTTCCTGCAGATCACGGGGTTGGTGAGAAAGGCCACCACTGAGTAGTCAAGATGGATGCATGTGAGTGACATCTGTCGCTGGCCCTGCCTGCTGGCATAAGGCCTGACCTTCTCCTTGAGCAAATTGTCCAGGTCCTCGGCAGAGGCCGTGCTCTCATTCACCATCTCATTTCCTCCAAAATTGAAATCGCATTTTAAATAATAGAACTAGAAGTAGAAATTGAAGTGCCCAAGATCTCACAGTGCGTTTTCACCACCCACCCAGAGTGAAATTCTCACCTCCACAGCCCTGGCCTTTGTGGGGTCCTTGTCATCCTTCCCAGCTCCACCTCCTCCCCTGCCCCGTCCCATGCAGGGACAGGACACACTCCACACTGCAGGTCATCTATTTCAATGTTGCATGGATGTTTTCCTTGTCTCTTGGCTGTTTTCTGTCTTTTTCTCCCTGTTGGTTGTACAGCATGTTCCATTCTTGAACTGCCCCCTTACTTATCCCATAATAGGAGCTCAAGAAATCTTTTCCTGTGTAAATGAATTTCATCCCCTCATTTCATACAGGTGGAAGGTCACCGGTCCTGTCATTCTCTCTCTTAAATTCCCCTATCCCATGAAGCTGGTGGACTCTGCTGGTAGAAGTAACTAATTCAAAAGAGGGAGAGAACAAAGATAAAAGGAGGAAGGGGAACTAATATAAAATGGAACAGAAGATTGAGTTTATCATTAGCACATGTATGCTTTGTAGTTTGATGTCTGTAGATTCCACGTATCTTACAGCTTGTGTATTAATAGAGGATACTTTCTACCAAGTTAAGAATCAAACTGGACCTTAACGGCCAACGGCAATTTGTAGTTACTGCGAAATTGCCAATTTGAAATGTATCACAGGGAAACAGACAAAGCTGAAATATATTTGCAAGGAGACAAAGGTAAATTTTATTTTTTTTAAAACATACTTTAATTTCAGGTACGTAATTATCCCTTCAATTTAACAACTATTTTTGTTTAAATGACAGTTTTTAAAATATTTGACTCTAATAAACCTTCCTTGAAAACTTGTTATATTACTATTTGATAATACATTTTCTTAATGGAATGCTCATTTGGTAAAACCAACTCAGTGGTATCAAAAAGAGCTGTTTCCTTCAGGAATGTGGTCCAAAACAGTACTTCACTCTCTGCCCACCCAGATCACTATGCTGGTGTCTAGCCCATCTGTTCTGATGGCCGCAGGTGAAGTTTTCTAAGTCTGAGGCCCAGATGATCACGTGGGTAAGAGCCCAAGTCCACGTAGGCTCATGGTAGAGGAGGATTTTCCTTGCAATCTAATTCCGAGTCCAAATGCACCTTGCCATTCTGCCACTCCACGTGTTCCTGATAACGATGTCACGAAGATATTCTAACACCAGATAGGCTTTGCTTGCATGAGGCGTCATTCGCACACCTGCAATGGGAGAATGCTAAGCAGATTGGTGACTCACGGCGAATGGTTTTCTCCATGCCGGTGAGATCCAGCGCGTCAGATGCTGGCTCGGGACTGGGAAGACCTAGACTCTAAGCCTAGTTCTGCAGCGACTTCCACTCAGCTGCACTTACGTAAAGACCGCTTGGGACTAACATCCATATTTTATCAGTTTACAAAGGTACAGAGCGTGGCTGGGGACCAAGGTTTAGATCTGGAAATGAAGCCAGCCAGCATTCCTCCTGTGAACGCTCCATGCCAGGCCAGTACTGCCGTCCGTCTGGGGATGCACATGTACTAGGTGCACACGTGTTTGGGTGTACACCACACACACACATGCACACACACACACGTACACACGCACGATGCAGAAGACAGACAGATGCACAGACTCACTAGGGGAGGAATGCAGTCTCTGAGAAACTGCCCCCGGAAAGACAGTGTCATATAGAAGATATAACACAGAACACCTGGGGTCACGTCTCCACTTTCTCCTCCTCCGTTCTGTGGTGCAAGCATGTTGCTGAAACTGGACTCAGCGCCTCTACCTGGAGCCCGAGGAGCAGTGAGAACACATTGGCAGGGCGAGTGACCGGCGCCAGGACAGTTTGTTTTACTAGCATGTCACACAGACCCGGGTACACAGCAGGTGCTTGGTGCAGAGTAGCTGTGGTAACAAGGATCATGATGCAGTGACGATGACGGTGACAGGAAGCTCCTGCTTGCATTATTCCGTAAGTGGGTTTCCCAGGACAATGGCAAACGGCGGCTCCGAAGCTGTAAGTCAGGGACCTAGAGGCGATGAGTCACCACTTCGCTCCGTGCCTGTCAGTTCACTTTTGAGAATCCACAGAAATAGAAATGTTCTATCAGACCAACTTGGATTGCCATCTGGCCCACACATTTTCCTGGCACGGCCTGAAGGCCAGCACTGCTATTCTACCCTGCAAGCAAAACCCCCAAGTTTAGCAGAACAAAATCTGCTGCTGAAATGCATGGAGCCCCCGCATCAGCTCATTACCACTATGACCGTATTAGGAATAGTGTAAGGCAATGCATATTAATAAAGACCGAAGCTGCGTTATATCCACTAATATAACTACTAGTCATGTTATTATCAACAGCTAGCCCACTGTTTAATAAAAATAACAATAGTAATAGGAGTGCTTCATCCTGTTCCAAAGTGACTTTCATGTTTGCCAGCTCCTTGGGTCTCCTTTGGATATACTCTCCTCCTTAGTCTATCTTGGGGGAAAGTTAAGACACTTATCAGAACATGGACCAAGATAAGGAATATTTAGAATGAGAACCTTGGCCTTCACTATTAGGGTAGCAGGTTTAGGAATAGAGTAGAGAGAGGAGGGACATATTCAGCACATGCACTGTTCAGTGTGGCCCCCAATCCGACCATCACAGGAGTCCAGGGCAGGGGGCACCTCGGTGTCGACTAAATTCAGCTCTTCTATCAGTGAGGAACCTGAGCCCTGGAGGGGGAGGTAAGTGAATGATTATCACCAGCAAGCAGACTTGGGAGGCCAGTTTCAAGTTGATTTTTATTTTAGAGCCCCATTAGGAGTCCCACTCTTGAGTCCTGAATATATCTTTTAAAAAACCAATTCCCATGAGCTGAAACGTGGGTAAGGGCTTCTGCATACTGACTCATCTATTTAGCTTTAAGCCGCCGTCTAACGCTGCATTGCTCAGCGTGTGTTGCCGCATCTCTCAAAGTTTGCTGCTAATTCTGCAGCAAAGCATGAGTTGTCACATCAAAAATATGATTTCTCAGGCAGTTAAATTTGAAATCCAGTGGGTTAAAATATGAGTTAGACAGAGAGGGTTTTTTTGCTTTATTTTGTTGTTGTTCTGTTTACCGATGAACTTTTTTATTTTTACTTGTTTCTTTTTTTTCCTTTCTTTCTTTTTGTGCGTGTGTTTCTACCCATCTTTGACTGTGAAATTCTCTGCTCTCAGAAAATCCCTCGGGACTCATGTTTTATAGATCACGCAGTTTGGGGAACTTGGGTGCCGTGGCAGCTTCTCCGGCTTCAGCGCCCTTGCTTGGTGGCAAGTATTCCCAATATTTGCAAGACAGCTGGCTGGGCTTGCTTCAGAGTCTGGGACCGATTTAGGGAAGCCTTCAAAAGCGTAAACTGGCAATGTGAGGGAAGCCATAGCACGCTTGTCCCATTTTAGCTCACAGTGACACTAGAAGCCACTGAATCCACCCTGCACGCAGTGACTCCAACCCTCTTTCTCAGCCCTAAACTCCTGGGTGAATGGTGTTTGTCTTCAGTGCTGGGTCCTAGGTACCTACAAGGTATCACTTTTCACACCACTTCAGGCTATTTTAAGCTCCTGCTTGGGACGCAGCCTCCTGTGCTGAGAACAAGGCACCCCAGAACAAGAGGAGTTAGAAACTCGGCCTCTGACTGCTAGGGTAGCAAACCTGAGGAACTGAGCAGAGAGAGGAGGGACAAATTCAGCACATGCACTGCTTGGTGTGGCCCCCGACCATCACAGGAGACCAGGGAAGGGGGGCCTCGGTGTCCATAAATTCAACTCTTCTGTAAGCGAGGAACAGGGTTGGGAGCTATGACATTCAGTAAATGCACCTCACTAAACAATGTCTAACGGTATAATAATTCCTGAATGTGACAATGTCAAGTCAAGGTTTAAAGCAGCAGTCCCTAGAAAGGGATCCAGCAGGGAAAGAAAAAAGTCAGAAACCCTGAGGGGATGTGAACTTTCTTGATGAAGAAAATTAAAACTAACTGGAGAAAGAACAAGAAAAGTCTGAGGGACATAGCCTAACGCTTGGTAACATTTTCTGTTCTCCTCAGAGGGGCACGGGCTTCCTTGTTCATCCAGCTTTGAGACGAAGAAGTTAGTGCTTCCAGATTCACAAGCCAGTGTTTTTTCATAGTGTTTTTTTTTTTTTTTTTTTTTTTAGGAAAAAAAATTGGCTTTGAAACTTATGCAAGATTCTGAAGTTTGCTGAACTGTAACTTGCTGCTGGAAAGAAGATATATGTATAGGGGTTTTTCTGCTCCGCGCTTGAGACAACAATTTCCACTGCTCTCTTCTCCTGCCTCCTCTTTAAATATGTAAAACTCGGCATGCATCTAATTGTTCCTTCAGTTGTCCACTTGCACCTTCAAATTATGGGACAAGTGGCCAATTGGGCCTGCAATTGGCTAATTGCGTCGACAATTAGCCGATTGTGGGTATAATTAGGCGCCTGTAGAATTAATCATATGCACAAAGTGGGCGTCCACTCTTTGAAATTGTAGAACTAAATGTGTTCTAGATGCACATCTGTACCCAGGCACAAAAGGGACACAGGCGAGAATCCTGGATGAATCACTCTTGAAAGAATCATTAAAACAAATCCGGTGCTTGGTTAAAAAGGCCACATGATTAAACCCTGAAATCAGGTCTCCTCGCTTTCTCTCCAAGGAGCTCATTGTGGCCGAGACCGAGCAGATCAAAACCTTAAAAGCTGATTCTCCCATCTGAAAGTCTTTTGTGAGATGATATGCTGGCTTGTGTTACCCTCAAATTCGTTTTTTTTTTAAACCGCATATTTGGATTTATGATCAGGTTGGTGATTTGCCTCAGCTGGCCCCCATAGCTGTAGTCTTCAACACAGGATCCCACATTTTGGTCCAAATATTTGTCATAGCATGACATGCACTATTTCAGTTGCACATTACATTCTTGCTCTCAAACTGGTGTCTGCAGTTTTTGGGGAGAACAAGGGATTAAATGGAATCCCAGGAAAGGCATAGCATGTTCCTCTAAAGTAGCCATTTCATTGGCTGGTAACGAAGGTAAAATAATTTAAAATTTTAAAGGAGCCATTGATAATTTTGAAAGTGGTTAAAGTTGAAGTGGATTAAGTTTCTCTGATGAGTTAAGAACTGGGTTTTTTATTTATTAACTCTGGGAACTTGGGCACGTGACAACTTCCAGCAAGCAAGTTTCCCCATCTCTAAAAACCAACTATCCCAAACTAGTGCTGAATAAAAGGGTCTTTTAAGAATTAAATAAATTCATTTAAAATTTCATAACAAAAGCGAGAGAAGGGGTGGGAGAGAGTATAGAATCAAGACTTAACAGAGTAAGACACATTAGAGTTTTCCTGCTGTAAGAACTTTGTCATAGAGTTTTAGTAAACAAAGACATCAAAGATCAGCATTTTAAAAATAACACCACTTCTGCTAAGAAGCACCACTGCATCCCGGCGTGGTGGCACATACGGGCAATCCCAGTGTTTGGCAGATTGAGGCAGGAGGCTCACCACAAGTTCAAGTCCAGCCTGAGCTACATAGTGAGTTCGAGGCCAGAGAGGCCTTATCCCCCCCAAAACAAAAACTGAAACAGATAAAAAGAGACAACCACTCTAGGTTAAAATCAGTGAGCTGATGACCACACAGCAAATTCCATACACTGTAGCTGACCCCTTCCCTCATCCCGGGCCCTGGACTCCCCTTTAGCTCTATCTTCCACTTGCAGAACAGCCTTCCACAGGTCCACTCAGAGTGAAGGAAGCTCTGACCTATGGCTTTGTCCAGCCTCTACCCAGGCCCTATGCTTCAACTGCTGGTGTGGGTCAAAGGCTATGTGAAATGAAGGGCTGTGCATTTGAAATTAGAGGTGTGGACAGGGAAAGACGAGGAGTGCCCAGGGAAGCGTTTTCTTGGGACAGTCATTTGCCTTCTGAGTTCAAAATTTTGACTGAATTTTCAAAATGCATGAGGATTTAAGGCATGACAGTTGCACACACACATCATCATCACCACCATGATCACCACCACCACCATCATCAGCATCATCATCACGGTTACCATCACCACCACCGCCACCATCATCATCATCACCATCGCCATGACCATTGTCACCATTATCATCATTATCACCACCACCACCATCGTCACCATCATCATCACCTTCATCATCATCACCATCATGACCGTCAGCATCATCACCATGAGCATCATCACCATTATCATCATTATCACCACCACCACCATCGTCACCATCATCATCACCTTCATCATCATCACCATCATTTGTAGTCAAGAAAGGAAAGGAAAAAGAGAGAAAAAGGAAGAGAGAAAGCATTTAGTTTTATGTTCTGAACCTTTACAGCATTCTCATTTGCTCTTCAAAATGACATTAAGTATTAATAACTGCCTCACTTTTGGATGACACTGTTAAGCCTTAGAAAAATTAAGTCATGTTTGTTAGGCTATATGATAGCAAGTAACAAAGGAACACTTTCAAATTCTTATATATATCTTAAAAGTTCTGTTTGAATGAACTTTGTAAACATCCATATGAAGAGATAATTTTATTTCATGCTCAAATAATACATCCAAGAATAATTATCTGACCACAAAAATCTGTTTTTTCAGACATATATGAATCTCTATGAATAAGCCTACAAGTGGTTGTGTCTTTTCTCTGTTGAGTCAAGCCCAAATTCTGAGTCTACAGATTAATATCAAACTCCCAGAACTCAAAACCAAGTCAAGGCCAGAATGAGATTTCCATCTCCCTATCATTACCAAACCCAAACTCAACAAGAAGATCTGAAAGATTATGTTCCTACTGTATCTGTCAGCCTCATTCGGATGCTGCTTAACAAATAGCTCTCAATTGTTTGTTGCCCCAAGCTTCATGTGAGCATTGGGTAGGCTGAAACATTTGATGTTCTATTCTCAGTTTTTAATCTGCTGTTGCTCTATTCTCAGTCTGTAATTTGGTGATGAGTTGCAGTGCATCCCATTGTGAGGCCCAAGACTAAGAGACTATTCTGTGTTTGCCACATGATGTCTGCCCATGGCACAGGTAAGAAATAAGAGAGCTGGTGAGACTCTCACCACCTCTAAAAACTTTCATTCTCAGATGGGCTAAATAGTACATTATTTTACATCCCAGTGACCAAAACAAATCTTGCCTTCAACCTCAATATCAAACAGACAGGGCACAAATTCTGTCTTTAGGATACCAAAAATGGAAGAAGGTGAATATTTATAAACAAATAACTGTGTTATCTGTTGCCCCACTTTAGGGCTGGGAAACTTATCTATAGGTTTCCCACCTGAGTCTTCCACAGCCAAGAAATGGAGAGGGCTTCCTAAGAGCCAGGACACCGAGTCGTATGGAAGGCATGCTTTGCCCTCTGAAACTCAGGATGAAATTCAACCTCCATTGTGAGGTATGAAAAGTAGGTGAGATCTTTAAGAGATGGGCAGGGGTCCTCCTTCATGAATGGACCATCTCCATGGTTGATGGGATAATAGGGTAATGGACTGTCTCCTAATAGGTCGATGAATTATTCTGAGAGTGTCTCTTACAAAAGCCAGTTTAGTCAGGTCTCTTACAAGTTCTCTGTCTCTTATCAAATGATGGCCTGAGCTTCCTGGGGATTCTTCTGGCAATGAAGCCGTCAGCAGAGGTAACCAGAAGCCAAAGTACACCTCTTTTCTTTGTAACTTATCCTATCTCTGGAATTGTGTTATTAGTAATGGATTAGGAGGCACTGGTCCTTTACTGTGGACTCGATTTAGCATCAACCAGTACAACAATAATTGTTAGTTTTGGGTTGTTCCAAAGGATAGAAGACTGAGTTAGCTGATAAAAATATTACTTACAGAATTGGCCTTAAGCAAGCCAACCAAAAGAACTGGGTGAAGTAGATTTTGATAAATCAGGAAATATGAGAACAGAGAATGACAACCTTCTGGGAATTTTGGCATAATAACAGCTTAGAACTATTGTAGTTTACCTAAGGAAAAATGATACGTGCAAAATGTAGTTTAAGAATAGTTAAGTAGTTCTGTTGCAAATTGTTCTCACCAAGTCAAAATTAAACAAAAATAAGACAACAGACATGTCTGCCTTCTGCTGATGGAAAGAAGGGAATCCCCACTTCCTGAAATCCCGCCACATTCCTGAGATTTTCTACGTGTCATTTCCCCTAGTGACTGCAAGAAAAACTTTCAGGTCTGTTTTATCTTGGATTTTCCAATAAGGAAATTGAAGTTCAAGGGTAAGCCTTTCTTATAAGATCACAGTCTGAGTTTCAAACCCTCAGCCATTTTTTTTCCAAAAATACCTGCTGGGAGAGGTCTGCCTAACCCTCCCATGTGGTTCCTTATTCCCAGCTGAAGGTAAACAGAAGCCCAGGTATTGGAGACAGTGACTTGAAGGAGCGGGAGCTGTTAATAATCCGCATGCAGTCACCTGTGACGACCACACAGGTCCAAGCCCTGGCCTTTGGTGCCTTGCTGTTTGCAGGTCCCTTCCCCTGGGTGAGTGAGGACGGCCAGGCAGAGCGATCCATGCAGGTCACCTCTGTAAGGGTCCTGCACTCGGCAGACCTGCTGCACGAGCTAGAGTTTGCTTTCCAGTGTTTGTAAGTAATAACAGTGCTGGGCCACAGACATAGCTCCATTTCATTTAATGGCATTCAGCCATTAATTATTTTAGTGCCTGACACATTCCTCATAGCTTTTCAGTGCCTCTGGAAGACCCCATGATAGAGACGGTGGTGACTTGGGCTTTTCTTGGAAAAGTCGCTCAGCTGTGATTCAGAGAGAGAAATCCTGATATCTTTTTAGTAGTGCAGTGTTAGTTACTGCCACTCATGGATTTTAAAAGTGTAGGGTTACTGTGTTCACCCTCAGTACTCCCTGCATGCTAGGATCTTTGTGGGTCTATTCTACTTAAATGTTATCATTAATTCATGGCTAAACCCCAGGAAAACAGGTATCTTTTATACTCATCTGATAGGTAAGCAAACTAACCATCGGAGAGCTAGAGCTGCTTCACCAAGACACATATTCAGCTGGAGTCTGAATGGGGGTCTCTCTAAGTCCCTCGCTAGGACCATAATATTCACAGATATCTGAAAAAAGCTGATTATAGTTACCACAGAAAGCAGTGTGTGTGCTTAGCATTTTACATAAATGCACTCTTTCAGTCTCGAATCCAGCAAGTTAGGGTATCTTCATTATCAAATAAGGAAAGCAGCTCCAAGGAGTTAAGTGAGAAGCTTAAGATTACATAGCAAATAAATAGAATCAGTTCTCATTTTGGCATTCTACTCCAATGTAATTGCCAAATTTGCAACATTACCCATTTCTCTCTGTAGAATCATTATGGAATGGAATTCTTCAACATTTACTTCAAGTACTAATCAGTACCAATGGCTAGTAAATCCGTAGAAATGTTCAGCATCTTTGCCTATTAGAGAAACACAAATTAAAACAACAGAGATCTTAATCATCAATGAATCAAACAATAACAAATTCTGACAAGGCAACAAACAAAAAACCTTCTTCATTGTTGGTTGGAATGTAAACCAGTACAACCACTATGTAATTCAGTGTGAAAATTCCTAAAAAACTAAAACTAGAAATTCCAGGTATTCTCCTGCTACATTACTTCCTGAAAGAGTTAAAGACATTGTATTATAGTGATACATGCATACCCATGTTTACATCAGCACAATTCATAATAGCTGAAACTTTTTTTTTTGGTACTAGGGATCAAACTCATGACCTCCTTCTTGCCAGGAAGGTGCTTATTCCACCGAGCCAAATTCCTGGCCCCATACTAGCTAAATCTTAGAAAGGAACTATGTATCTATCAATGATTCATGGTTAAAGAAAATATGGTATTTGTATACAATGGAGCACAACTCTACTCCAGAAAGAAACGAACTTGAGTCACTTGTGGGAAAAGGGACACTCTTTGAGACCATAATGTTAAGTGAACTAAGTCAGAAACACACACTTAAACACTGCATGGTTTCTTTTATATGAGAAAAGCAAAATATAAATAGCAGGAAAACTAAAAGATAGATAATAGGAAACAGAAAGATAGATCTTTGCAAATGGGAAGCAGCCCAAGAGATGGAGGGAGGGGGAAGGAGAGAACCAGACACGGATGAAACAGAACTGAGATGTGTCCTGTGCAGGCACCAACTCCGGATGAGGAATGTGATCATCCTATGCAGCAAAGAGGACTGATGAAACAATGATCGGGAAAAATGTGCGCAGCTATTTCTCCATCTAAAAACAAACTTGATTCTCAGTTCGTTGGACTTTCGTAATTTTTAAAATGAGACCGTAAACTCAGCAGGATGAAGAATCAGATAAGTTTTTTCAAAGGGACCTAAGCCAGTTTTCTGTCTCTTCTTAGCTGGACTTCACGCTGAATGTACTAACTCCAATATTGATCACATCTTCAAAGCGATTGTGCTCCATGGCAGTGAAATTGCATTTTAGCAATTTACCCTGAAAGAAAATAATCAGAGACATGCTACACATTATATGAAGGTTTTCATTGATGGATTAGTATAACAAAAAAATAAAACTGAAAACTTTCTACGGATTGTGGTTGGTTGGTAAATTACAGTGTGTTCACTCAGCTGCACACCATGAAGCCCTTGAAGCTGACACACACATGTACATACACATGCACACACATGCCCATAGATAAGAATGGGAGAATATCCACGAACAATTAAGCAACGGCTTCATGTCAGGTGAGAAGTAACGCGAATGAATGTGGCTGCTGTGTGTGTGTGTGTGTTGGGCTTCATTAAAGATTCTTCCTGCCAGGTTTTCATGGTTGAGTAACCATGAAGGAAAGAATCTCACTGGCATACTCAGGGGTAGCGCAGTTCCGGTCTTAGCTATCAGCATTGTTAGCATTCACACAAAATGTCTCACAACTCTTGTGCCATCTTCCTGGCCTGGGGGAGCCGTGGCATCTCATGGGTAGAAAGGGCCATCTGGTAAATGCCGCCAGCAGGAAACACAGCCATTGTCCCAGTCTCCATAACACAGTCGAGAGGACCCTTGTCATAAACATGAAGTGGCTAGAAGAAAATCCCTACTATTTCTCCTTGAGCTGTTAAGATGGCCCAGGAATGGTATTTGCAATAAAACAGGATTTATACAAAGACACTGCTGATGTCGGTAAGAGCGACGGTGTTTGTTTAAACCCTCAGTACTTAGGCTTTCTGCCAGTTCTTTCCAGAGCAGAGTTAATGTACTATGTGTAGAGTCAGCAGCCCCAGTGACTTCAATATTAGAGTGTCTTCACATTAGCTGAAAAAGAAAGGTCTGCAGAGTCTGACCCTACAGTTCCTTCCACTGAGTGATTGAGACATGCCTATGAATGAAGGCCTTGATGCATTAATTCAGTGATGTTTTAAAATGATTTATTATCGTCCCTATAGAGTCTCTCTTTGTGCATCTGTAGACACACATAACATGCTCACACACACGTATATTGCTTAAAATGTAATACGTATCTATGCAAAACCTAAGCTATTCATATGAACAATGAAAATGAACTATGCAACACCATTTGTACTGAGTCTTATGCTTAGTACTTCATACATAATGACTTCTGTCAAACTGCAATCACTTCTTTTACAAGTGGGACACCATATTGAGAGTTTGTTAACTCATCAAGGTCATGAAATAGATCTAACCTTGACCTGCGAGCCGGTAGCTTATATGGCTGGGGTTGGCTATGAGATTGTACTTTACAAAGCCCATTTGGTCGTGTAGACAATGAAGCAGGTTTAGGCTATCTCCAAGGTATCTTGAGGTTCCATACTTGGAAATGAGGGAGGAAGGTCAATCCCCCCACTGTTTTTGTGGAGCCGAGGTTAGAGCTCAGGGCCCTCTGCACGCTAGGCAGTGGCTCTATCACTAAGCTTCATGCTTATGCTTAATCTAATCAATTATTCTAAAATTCTTTGGTTCTGGTTACCAGAAAAGCCACCTGCAGACCACTGAGGCTTGAGCCCGGACCTTGGATGGCTATGTGGTCACTGCATGTGTGTAAGCTTGCCAGGCTTACACACAGTGACATCGGCCACTGTTTAATCTCTCCTCTCAGCAATTAGACCCAAGGTTTCCAGAAGGCCAGTGTGAGCCACTGACCATCAGCTGCCCACCACGGGTGGGCTGCATCTGTAACTTGTGCCGGGACCTTTGTCCTTTTTGGCTTCAGTTTCCACAGCAGCAAGGAGAGGTTTAGACAGCGAATGCCCAGCTTTTCACCCAAGGTTCCTGTGATGTGAAAACCATAATTTCTTCTTCTGGCCGGCCACACCCATAGGAGCACAGACATACACAGGTCTGTGTCTGAGATAAGATCAAAATCTCAACAGCCATATCTTCTTCCAAACCCTTTTTGAGTTTGTTGGTTGGTTGCTTTTCTGCTTTGTTTTTGTTTTGTTGTGTTTCCTTTTTGGCGGAGGTAGGGGACGTTTTGTTTTGCTTCTCCCCAGATTCAGCTAATCTGGATGAATGGGAGCGCCAAGGCTGTCCCCTTCCCCGTCCCGGGCTATTCCACACTGTCCCTGTCAGCACCAGCAGCTAAGGTGCTTTTGTGTCCAGGCATCTCCTGGCGACAGCACAAAGTGGGAGCCACAGATCTGGGGGAGACAAGCTAGGAGTCGGCCACCTCGTCCTGGGGGGCCATTCCTCGCTGCCAGTTCTGAGGGGCAAATCTGTGTCGATCAATGCGTTCATTTAGCTCTCTCCCCGCCTCTCCCTCGGTTAACACCCCAGCACACACAATACCAACGAAGGTGATTATCTCTGCTAGCATAATTCCTCCCTAACATCTGCTTTCGCCCATAACACTCCACTAATTTTTCCCTCATTTCATTACACATAATTTTCTTTCAACACAATCTACATGTATTAAGTGGTAATGACTTTCCAGTTAAGAGCAAATCGACACCAAGGGACCCCCGTCCCCCCCACGGTTGCCTGCAGAGCCTGACTCTGGCTATTAGAGATAAATTCGGTACCTCAGGAAGCTGCAGCGGGGTAATCAATCAATTAAGCGGTTAGGACATACATTATCAAACTTCCACAGTGCGGGGGGCAGGGGGCCATGCTGATCTACTTGCCATGATTTTTTTAGGAATTCAAAAAAAGTGAATAAATAAGATGGAGAGCTATTATACAACCAAGCTATAATTTGCCACTCAAAGTCAGGGACTGGTGTTGTCAGGCTAAATGCTTTGCAGAGGGTGGGGGCGGCCTTTGGCCTGGGCAGGTCCCCTCTAGCTTGGAATCCCGTCTCTGCTCAGCTCCAGTGGTGGTCTGGGGCCACAGGAGAGGAACCTGGGAGCCAGAAGTTCCTGTCCTCCCAACAGGAATTATAACTCATCCTGCCAATATGTGCAGCGAGGATTAGCTAGGATCATGCCCATGGAGACAGCTGGTCCACCTTGGGCAGGCAGGAAACCTTAATTATCTACTCCACCCCAGACATTGGACTTAGCAATTGACAGGTGAACAGAGAGCACCCAAACACTACCATGGCACCTAGAATTAGTTGCCTTCATCATTAACATAACAATTGTCACCGTCATGCTCCTGAAGTTTTGGAAGAAAAAGCCAAAATGCGTAGAATCCTGAAAATAAATTGAGACTGTAAGCCAGCCCTGTTCACTTGCTTATGGTCCACTCGTCTGTGGAAATGGGCATATAAATGTCACCTCTCTGCCCTGCCAGGGTCACCAGAGCAATCAGAGGAAATACAAACTAAACTTCCAGGAAAACTGTGAACCACAAGCAAAATGGGATTTTAGTCAATAACATAACATACCCTTAGTGATATTTTCCCAGCTGAATCCATACTGTAAATATGATGTGAGTTTTAAAAGTGTACTGAAAGTTACCTACATGTTTCCAACATCAAATGAGCTGCAATAGAAAAATACAAAACCAACAAAAAATGAACAAATAAGAAAGAAATCAAAGGTAGATGTGACAATATTAAAAAAATCAAATGAATAAAACACAAATTTTTTTCAGCATGAATGTTAGATAATAATATGTAAACATGCTTGCATGGTTCATAACATTTAAGTTCTTAAACAGTAATAAAACGAAGAAAGGAAAAGTAAAACACGAGTTATAATAACAGTGAACAGTGCTATTTGTCACATACAGTCCCAAGGATCTTCCATATGTTAATTTACTTAGCAAAAAAAAAAAAGGAAAAAATGAGCAAATGAGGAAATAAACATTGAAATAATGTCTAAAATATTGAGTCTCCTTATAGTCAAAGACATGGAAAATAAATTAAGGAAATGTGATGTCTTTTATCCATAAATCTTTACAATGACATTTTGGTGCAGATTTTTCAAGTAAAAGGAGTGTCATTTACACTGCTCTTTTGTATGTAAATAGGTAAAAAATAATAATAAAGAAAAGAAAAAAATCTTGGGGCAAATTTCCAATATGTGTTTAAAACTTTAACATATACCCTGTTACCCTTTAACATATACCCATAACATATATCCAGGGCATATAACATGTGCCCTGAGCCGATAGTTATAGCTCCCTGGAATTTGTTCTTAACAACTACAGAGATGTTCACTACATTGATGTTTATAGCGGTGAATATTGCAAGCAGCAAAGCTTAGCGGCAGGAGATGGTGTTCATGGGTTAGACAGGGTTTATTGAGCACCTACCTAGTGCCGGGGTCGTGTTGAGGACTGAGACAGAGCAGTGGGCAAAACAGACCAGATCCCTCTGTCTCTGATCTTCAGGGCTAGTGAAGGAGGATCTGTGTTGCATATGTGGGATGCAAGATGAGGTTCATTCACCCAAAATAGGGGTTAGTGGGTCCTAGGTGCTCAGCCCTGCCCTAAACCCAAACACAGAGCCATATACAGTGTGCCAATCTCTGTACTCAGACAGCTTCGATTCCAGTGCGGGGGAGAGAGAGTAGAGAATTAAACAGTTTACTGTAGAATTATACTTCATGATGTGTGGAAGAAATATGTCCCAGGAAATGACAATGCTTGTGTGACAGGACATGTGATGGTAGGTAGCGCCTTGTGTAAATAAACAAAAACATGCACGTGTTTGCATTTTTCAAATGTTACAGGGATATACGCAAACTTCCGGGTGCTTCCAGATTTTTTGATTTTTAACATTTTCTTCATTTTTCTTACTTTACGATTGAGAAAAGCAAATAGACTGCAGGTCTAGGTAACAGACCAGGGCTCAGCCCCATTTCTAGCTCTGAAACCCGGTTGATTCATGCTTTGTGACAGCTTCAGGACTTGGTCTCTGAACACAGGTCAATAGGTAAGATGAGTCCTGATTTATTATCTGGACACAGTGTAAACAATACAGAAGAATTAAATCTAAAGCTCCGAAGGAAGAAAGTGACCCGAGAAATCACCTTGGAGCCCAACCCACAGCCTGCAGTGGAGGACGCTGGGAAGAATTTGTATGACAGAGGGAGACCGTGAAGCCAAACTATTACAATGGATGACGAACAGTTGGATGATATGTTATCCCTGAAACAAAACCAAGTATTGGGAAAATCCCCTTAGAGTCGAGGTATCTTCTCTGTCCTGCACAAGCAAAGGAAAAGTGATAACTGGCATAAGAGAGGACTTGCGTTTATCCATGTGAAATAAGTATAAGTTTTGATTTTTATACTAGGCATCTGAGATGCAATATGTGGCACCCCCAGCATAAAGGAGGGGAGTTCTCATTTGGTTCGAGTTTCAAGGGGTTTCAGTCCCAGGTCAGCTGGGTTCAAAGCAGGAACATCAACCCAGAAGGATGCAGTGGAGCGCAAGGGAACAGGGCCAGGGCAAAGGGGGCAGGGACCAGGCACAGACCCCGAGGCGACACTTCCATGACCCACCCAAATGCGCCCAGATGTGTGCTCCACTACGCCTTGGGTGACTCAAAGCCAGTCATGTTGACTCTCCACCTCCCACCCTACACTTTTGAATTAATGTCATTTAGTATCATTTTGATCAAGATGTACTATTGGAAATTTGTGACTGAGTTATCCCAGAGGCAACATTGAAAGCATTTTCCTCATCAGCCCAAAAGATACTAGGATAATTATTCAGGACAGTTATGATAGGACAGTAGGGGCTGTAGGGTGCTGGGTGGCTCATCAGTTACATGTGCCTGGTGGAGGATTCTCCTGGGAATCATACAACATCGCTCTTGTACCCAGTTTACAGGCAAACATGTTGAGTCCCTGATAACAGGAATGGCTGACCCATCGTGATAGATGGGACACAGATCAGAACTGGAACAAGTCACTGGCACCAGTTCCTCTGTTCTTCCTCCCTCTCTCCCTTCTTCCTTCTTGTGTTATCTTTCCTCCATGCAATAGATGGAAGCAAGAGCTTGCTGCATGCTAGACCTGTGCTGTACCACTGAGCCACGACCCCACTTCCTCTGCCCGAAATTGCTCTTTTTCGCTGGGCAAAAAAAGGAAAAGCCTGTTTGTGCTATATTTTGAATTTGAAAAACCTGTGTTAGAAATTTGTAAAGATGGGACAAAATCGAATCAAGAAGTCACAGCGGGCCTTTTGTTTTTAATAAGCCCAGTGAAACCGCCTGCGCACAGTCCAGAATCCAGCTGCGTTTTTGTCTGTCTTCTAAACCTTTCACCCTGTTTAGTGTTTGCAGCAAAATGTCCTTACTCAGCCAGATGCTCAAGCCAGGCAGGGTTGTATTTTTTTTAAGAAGTAAATATGAATAGGACAATAGAGGAGTCCTGGCGAACAGTAGTCCATGCAACACGAAATCGTTTGTTTATTTGACCGTTTGTTTTAAGACAAAAGTGGAAACCCTGGGCTGAACAGAGACAGGTGAGGCACTTCAGGCAATTTCCTCTGAGACCAGGAGAGCGGGCAGGATGGAACCTGTGCAAAAAGCATGCCAGATGCCCACACAAACACCACCTTCCACTGCACGCTGACTTGGTTAGCTCTGGTTTTTTCTTTTGTTTTTTCCCCAGAAGCTGGAGGCCCCCAGTGTTCCTTAGAGCTGGAAAATAGAGTCATAGGCCAAATGCTAAAAAAAAACCTCTTCTTACCGAAGCAGACCCCACGAACAAACCCAGGTGTCTCCAGCAGCCTCCGGGTGCTGGTGTCTCCCTGTGGACTTCTGCCTTGGCGAGAATCAGTGCCATGCCTATGCCAGAGAGGAATGTGTGGTTTTCTTTTCTCCCATTCAGTCCTTCCTTCTAACCACTCTTTTCTTGCTTTTCTTCTCTTTCCCTCCCCATCGCAAGATGTCTGGCACCCAGCGTCTGGCATGGAATCTCGCAGATCGACACTTTCTGCAGGGCTGTGACAACAGGTTTCAACTTGACTCTCGGTCCATTTGAGACAGAGGGTTTCATTTATTTGCTTCCAAGGACAAGCAGGGTGGAAGCTCCTGCTGCTGAAAAGGGGTCTCTTTATGTTAAATTGGATTTTGTTTTCTAAAGAGATGACAAAATCGTCTGACGTGGATTATTTAGAGAAAGTATCTTTACTGCACTGTGCCTTGTGAAAGTGCATTCCACTGTTGCTCGGCATTCCATCGCTTTGCTGCCTTAAAGTTCCTATTTGCTTTGAGACTATCCATTGGCAGAAACCTGCACTAAGGACCCTAAAAATGTTAGCCACATAAAAAAATGTGGGAGGAATCACCCCATCTGAGCAGCCCATTTTCCAAGCTAGGGGAGGTTTCCAAGCTAGGGGGGGTCCAGGCTCAGGGTCAGACCTGGCTCATATCAGTGGGACGGTCTCTGAGTTAGAGTCCTGATAGGCTGGGAATGCATATTATCAGCATTGCTGATGAGGACTTGAGGACTCTTTCAAGATGTATTTTATTTTATTTTATTTTACTTTATTTTATTTTATTTTATTTTATTTTATTTGCTTTTTCATTGCTATAGTCTTTTATACCACAGCTCGATAAACGTGTGGCCCTGAAATGCTATATTGTGTCTTGGGTTCATACAAACTACCAATAGGTGACTATTTGGCAGCATTTTATAAAATGCTTTTCCTCTCTACCTGTGTAAAATACTACTGTATGATTCTGTAGAAATTTTGAAGTCGAGGATACTATTTTTTTGCCACTTTGAAAATATTATGAGTAGAATACAGAAATCTGACTTTAAAGAAAAGACTTGTGATGGGTGGATAGATGAATAGATGGATGGATGGATGGATGGATGGATGGACAAACAAGCATATGTTTATATACTCACATACGTATCATTTAATAACCAACGACACTACTTTTTACAGTTCCCTAATTAATAAATGCTGTGTCTGTGCATCTCTTGGAGCTGCAGGTGAGGCTGCCTCCCCTCTCCACCCCAGATGTGCTACAGGAAGGACCTGTGTGCTGACAATGTGTGTGGAACAAAACTCTCTGCACCTATGAGGTACGCAAAGCTGCAAGATGACACCCAAGTTTCAGAATTCAGTAGCACAGCGTCACTGTCACCAGCCCTGGTCTTGACCCCAGGTCTCTGTACTCCTGGAGACGGGCCATGTTAGGTCACGGGCTGAGAGCCACACAGGCTGCAGTTTGGCATCTGAGGAAGCACCAAGCCCTTTGCCGATGGCCCATCTGGGATGTCCTCCTGCCCTCCTCCTCCTCCTCCAGGATGTCCTGTTGTCCTCCCCAGCCCCCTCTCTGGTGTGTTTACTGGCAGCAGCCAGAGACCACCTTGTGCCCGCCCTCGCCGCGGTTGAGCTGCACCTCTCTCCTCCAATAAACCGTTTGCATTCCATCTGGTGAGCACTTGCTCCAAAGACACTTCCCTGTCAATCTCTCCCGCCACATTAAAAATCTGTCATTGCGATTGCATCGCCGCCTGGCTCCTGAGATTTCTGACTGCTTTATTGCTCTCCTCATTTTTTTTTCTCTTGCCTGCTACAGCCGAGAAGCAGAAATAAAGGTTTGTTGTTGAGACATGGCCGGGAGGGAAGTAGGAGGCACACATCTGTCAAGGCATTACCTTTCTTCAACCAGGGATTAAGGTGTTTTACGGCGCTCGCTACCGAGCAGTCACACTGAATAAATTTTCGCAGTAGAACATAAAAATGAACTCATACATTTTGAACCAAGTTTCCTTCTTCCCAGCCAGCCCTGATCATTATGCAGCGGTGGTACCCGCGTTCCAGGGACCGCAAGTCAGGAAGTTTCTTCCGGCCCACTCCACCTCCTGCCAAAGCTGCATTATTTAAATGCCAGCCGAGGGGAGGGTGGCATCCAGTAGAGATGCCCTGGCTGGCATGCTCAGGCTCACTGGCTTTGTAGGAGAGAAAGGAAAGATCTAGAAAGAATATAGCCCAAGTAGCCATTGATTCCTCCTGCCTGTCTTCTCTCTACTGGCCCTTTCGGGACACTTCCATGACACCATCTATTCCATGTGCCATCTGCCATTTTCTCCTCCATCTTCAAATCTTGCACCTATGAGACGTCTAGATGTCCACAAGGGACATCATATTGCAGGCTTGTTCTTTGCACTCTGAACTTAGAACACAGCTTGGCCATGGACTGCTCTGACTTTCCATGAAAGCAGACCATGGTGTCCCCCTTGGCAGGTGACGATGCTCATGCAGAAAGAGGGGTAGCACTTTCTGAAGTTCCACAGCCAGCAAGCACAGACCTGGGATCTGAACTTAGCCCCTTGCAGTGCGCCAAGGCACAGGAAGAAGAGGTGAAGGAAGGATTGGAAGCAGTTTTCAGGCCCAGCGGAGCCTG